>JAKUCB010000014.1:0-270144 GCA_030563345.1 Diutina scorzettiae
GGCCCAACGTAGGACCCAACAGTGCCACTTGAGATTCTGTTGGCACCTCATCGCGGTGCGGCTAGCCCGTCGTCTCCTTACTACATAAGTTCGCTCCTTGAGTACTAATTCACACATAACTAGAGTTGTCGAACCTAACATTTGCTTAGTGTAAAAACTTCTGTATGTAAAAACCCAGGCTTAAATCGTATATTAATTCTTGCTAAGATTTTTTCAAGCTTTATAAAAAGTCCAAAAAAATCCACGTTGAGTAAACCCACAGAAGCCATCTTGCTAAGACATAAATAAAAATTGATTAAATTAATAATTTATCGATCGAAATAGCATAAAGTTAAAGTATGAAGAAAACAATATTTTCTGAACTGATAATAAAAATGAGAGAAGCTTCAAAAAGAGTAAATTGTCTCCGGTACAGGGAATCGAACCCTGATTTGCTCGGTGAAAGCGAACCGTGATAGCCATTACACTATACCGGAATTACCTGAAGCACTTTTTTTTTCTCAATTCTTCTCATAATTCTTGTTGAATCATTTTAGAAGCCAGAGTTTAACTGTTAGGTTTGACAACTCTAGTTAGGTGTGGATTATTGTCAGAGTAAGCAAGATAGATTGTCCACCAAATGTGAAGCCAATATAAGTCCACCAAATTACGGAGATGAGCGTGGTCGAAGAACCCTAGAGGAGTTGTTCGGCGAAAAGCAGTGATGCATCCAGAAAATCACATCGCTTCATCAATACATGCACGGAGGGATCACAGATACCCAATGGCCAACAATATGCACTTAAAGTTGAAAAATGTATCACAACGTTGCATTTCAGAGACTGAAGCAAAACTATTTAAAGCACATAGAAAGTATGTAGAAGACCACCCGGTCTTCCTAATCTATAAATGGAAAGAATCAAGAAGAGCCCAGACAAAATGGATGTGGACGACGCCACATCCAGATTGGATATTCTCCTTGGGCAACTTTATGAACATCAACATGGGGTCACGGATACGAGATTGAAGGATTTAATTACCAACATCGTGACCGAACATGCCGTTAGTAAGGGAACGGCCGGGAAATTATTTTATAGAGAGTTATACGGCTTATATAGTGGGGAATTGATTTTACGTCATCACGTCAATTCCAGGTCGGGACGCCGACGGGACGGGAGTCCGTTCAAGACAGTGTTCCGTTCGTAGGGTAGGGTGATGAAACAGACCTCAAGCTGGACCACCGTGGAATGGCGATGCCAGTAATCATGGAGGAGATATAGTTAGTGCACCTTAGCAGGAGTTCAAGTGTAATTATGCTAGCGAGATATTCACAAGGCTTTGTAGCTCAACTAGTACACCTTAGTTTGTCAGTAAGTGTCAGTTACCATATTCTTCACATATTGTCCAATATTAGCAAACATGTTTGGGTCTGAATCAATAACTGTGTAATTCTTGAGTATAGAGCTATACAGCTTATCTAGGAAAAGTGTAAAGTTTGGATTTACATAAGCCTAGCACCTGTTGATCATTCGAGAATCACCATATCAGGTGTGGATCCATGCGCATTACCTTCAGATTGAGGAGAACTGCACGAGACTGGTAGTCACGTGCATTTATATGCCAGCTCTTGGAGCCTAAGTTACCTTATTCCAACAAAATGTATTCAATAACCAATAGTAGTTTAAAAACTCTTTGGCGGGGAATCGAACCCCGATCTCCCGCGTGACAAGCGGAAATACTAACCGTTATACTACCAAAAACTTGACTACTTACTTTGTTTGTACTCATATTTAGTGCTGTATAGACTACGGAGATACCGCCTTGTGGGGAAAACTCAGGAAATGCAGATAATGTCCGGCTCTTTTACGAACTGAATGGCCTTTTTACCAAGCCTACTCTAAGTCCTTCTTGGGGGTTCTGTGTGGCGTTGACCAACTCCGCAAGGAACCTACCTCCTATCAATTGGGATATCCCCAAGGTTAGCTTTCTAATGATCTTCCATAATACTTTTTATTCTTTATATCAGAAAAACCGGATGTATCTTCAGTGAACAAATAGCTAGTTTATGTAGTTTTTACTATAACGAATTTGAAGCGACCTTTAAGGTCCTGTTTACTTTCCAAATGCTTCCTAAGCCCCCGACTCACTTCTCCGCTTCATTGTTCCTCTATGAATTATTGTCGCCATATAGAGTTAATTCACTGGCTGTGGAGGATAGTAACTCCACTTGGAAGTGTGTATTTCATCTGACACTGGGTCTCTGACAGATAACTGCAGGAGACGATGTAGTATTATTGAACCCCGGACCAGTTAAGCGTGGACCTTGGAGACTGACAACTAGGCTATACCCCCAGATAATATGTCTCATGTATGAATATATATATAGAGACTTTTGGGGTAACGGTTCATGGTAGCGGGGCACTTGCAGCAGTGATCTCAAGAGGAACATACAACTCCAGTTGTTCCTTCGTGGTAGAACCATGGCTTGAAAGGTTTGTCTCGTTTTCAGTACTCATAATAAAACTGGTAGGTAAAATCAATAAATCAGTAATACAAATAGTCTTCGCTCTCTTTGCGGGACTAAATAAGACTTCCAGTAATCTTATGTATTCAATCATATAAAATATCTAACAAGTTAAGTAGCACTTCTAAACGCACCTAGGTGCAAATTTTCGTATGGTCTAGTGAACTCTAATGTATACCGGGGCAATGGCGGCAGTTGGTTACCTGTGTACAATATTTCCTTATGTCGATGTTCACCTGGTCAGTTCCCACTGAAATGTGGGGTTCCTGGTACAGAATTCCCCAGCATAAGTAAAATGAAGTTAAAGAAATTGCAAAAACATTAGAAAACGTGAAAGGTGCCAGAAACTTCACCCAGTCTTCCTCAATAAAATTTGCGAAAAAAACCTAAGCAAAATAACAAATATAAATATATAAGAAATATAGTAAAACAACTGAAAGATCCCATAAATTGACTGAAGAAATTAATATACCATATCTGGTTGATAATATACTGCACATCTTCAAATGTTTAATATTCCGTTGTCATGTGTCACTACCTGATGGTGGATAAGTATAGGACGATTTCTTCCTCGATATTTTTAAAATGTTCTAGTTGTCTACTTATTATTTATATATAAGGAAAGAAGCTGGTGTGGTTTTCCTGTCACCCTTTATGTCGTTTATATACTTTAAGCTTGAGTGTTCCTTGGCATCCTCTGGCCATTGGTTTCAGAAGTGAGGTGTACTTATGGTTATTATTTTCTGTTTATTTGTTGCCGTAGCATATGATAACTCTATTTGGCATTCTTAGTCTGTTATTGGAATTACGATTATGTATTTTTAAGTTCTAAAGTGACCTTTTTACAATGTGTCTCAAATTGGCTTAATCTTTGGCCCACTTTTAGGGAAATGGGGCACTATTCCCTGGATCTTACCTTCGAATCATTCTGCTGGAGCTTCGCCTGAGTTTTCCGCGCAAAGCGGGGTTTTCAACGTTCTCTATATATCACGACAATGCGATAATCTCAACCACATGTCACGTTTATTTTCTTAACTTTATTCTGCAGTTACATTTAGGCCTTCAATACATATGACAATAAAGATAAGCACTTGAGTTTTCCCCGCACTGCGCGTTTCTCCATAATCCTTGTACATCAATACACATGAGTACAAAAATACGAGCAAGCGAACACTCAAATACATATAAATAAAAAATATTAGCTGCTGTTGTTTCTCTCTAGTATCACACAGATTACAAATGAGAGTAAATATGTCACAAATGGCTGTGTAGTCTAGTTGGTTATGATGTTTGCTTTACACGCAAAAGGTCCCCGGATCGAGCCCGGGAGTGGTCATTTTTTGTTGTAGTTCGTGTAAGGTTTTGACAATCTAGTCTAGAGTGGAGTGGTACTTAAAGAGCTATAGAGCTTGTATAGTAGGTAATCGAAGACTTAGCGCCCGGAAGAAGTGCAAATATCATTACAGACGACGTTGTTGTACCATTGTTGGGGTCATCGGCTTGGGCCATCTAACTTGCAATGTAGGAAGTACAAGTTAGCGCTAGGCGAGATGGGTACGAGGTAAACAACTCGTATCATGTGAGCTTTTTTAATATGTGTCTGTCCCTTAGTCGTAAGAGTTAGAAATACGATGTTATAGTTCTCTACGGAATCTATAGTCTAGACATCAATCATATCACTAGTTTGTTTTAACGATCTTGTCTTTCAGCGAAGATGTACCGGTACAGAAATCGGATCTAATTTGACGTCATCACGGTGTTACCAATTGTCGATAAATGCTATTATAACTTGATCAGAGCATGATCTAAAATAAATACGCAGACAATGGCAGGCCGATGAGCGGAAATACGCAATGACAGATTACGGTCTGCCAAAAACAGTACTCGTAATTTTGTAGTCATCGCTCAGAATAAGCAGCGGTTATCTAAGTCGGGGTATCACCCGGTATTGTATAATCGGAGTCCTGAAGATTGGAAAATATGGAATTATTGATTATTCAGAACAATATGAAGATAGTTTGTAGGCAATTGTAAGGCAATGATGAGCGGGTACTGACTTCCCGGCCGTTCCCTTACTAACGGCATATTCGTTCACGATATTACTAATTAGGTTCTTCAATCTTGCATCTGTGACCGTATGTTGATGTTCATTGAGTTGCCCAAGTAGAATGTCCAATCTGGATGCAACATCGTCCACATCCATTTTGTCTGAGCTCGTCTTGATTCTTTCCATTTGTAAATTTGGAAGACCGGGTAATCTTCTACATGCTTTCTATGTACTTTAAATAGTTTTTCTTCTCGCTCTGGAGTGTAATGCAGTTGCAGATTTTATCTTTAGACATGCAGTGCATACTGTTGGCGAGATGTAATTTTCTGGATGTATCACCGTTCTTCACCGAACAACTCCTCTAGGGTTCTTCGACCACGCTCACTT
Source organism: Diutina scorzettiae (assembly GCA_030563345.1). Taxonomy (NCBI): domain Eukaryota; kingdom Fungi; phylum Ascomycota; class Pichiomycetes; order Serinales; family Debaryomycetaceae; genus Diutina; species Diutina scorzettiae. Next base: position 4,938 of record JAKUCB010000014.1, read on the forward strand.
CTGTAATTTGGTGGGCTTACATCTTCCTCGCTCTGCACTGACCCTAAAGTAGAATTAATTCAGAAAATTAAAAACTGTTGGGATGACAGATTAGGGCCGGGGAAATTAGCGGTAGCAGTGCCAACTGGAGAAACATTCGACTCCATGTGTTCCTGCATGTTAGAACCAGTTAGGCATTTTCGGTATTCAGAACCTTTCAGTGTGTCAATTCAATAATGCAGTATCTGTCTCTATCCTAGCTCTCTTAGGAGGTATTAAGATAACTTTCAATTCTTCGGTATGCATTCAATAAAATGACGATTCAGCCAAGTGACACTTTCTATACTCAGGTAGGTGCAAATTTTTATGTAATATAGTGCGATCTAATATGGAATCGCTGGTGTGGTCAGCGTGTATATTATCCTTTCTCATAGTCGACTTTAGTCGGTTCCTACCAAAAAATGGGGTTTCTAGAATGGAATTCCCCGACAAAAAGTATAAAAAACTAGATAATTATCCCAGGAAAGAAGACCGAACCTCTTTGGTGAATATACGCTCATAGTCAATAGAATTTTATATAACCTCCCTTTGTTTTGCCAAATATCGTGGAAAATGTTGTCTAATCTCTAACTCTCCGTCTGGGAGAGTTGACTGACAGATGTAAAAAACACCAACAGTCTTTAATTTGATCCGAACACCTGTAATGTTATTTCGGTTTCAAGACTTATGTCAATTGCCGGAAATTATCTTCTGTTATTGGATGCGGATATTATATAAATTCGAGTCCGTCTGTTAATCTAGTATTGAAGCTATATTTCTTTTGACGCTTATTGCACTCAGTTTAGAGCTAATCGAAAATAAAGTGTAAACTTCAAATTGCAAAATCAGAAAGTCATAAATAACCTGAAGCTTAAGGCTCTAGACGAGCCTTGAGGTCCTATATTGCTAACCAAAAATAGGTCTTACCCGGATTCGAACCGGGGTTGTTCGGATCAAAACCGAAAGTGATAACCACTACACTATAAAACCGGTTTTTCTTATCATTGGGAATATTTATTTGTTACAGACTATGGAGAAACCCACATTGCGGTTAAAATTCAGGTGATGGTGCAGATAACTGCAGGAGATGGTGGTTTTTGTCAGAGATCCAGGGTCAGACGAGATACTTACCTCCAATTGGAGAAACTACTCACCACAGGCAGTACATTGACACTATATGGCGAAAATGAGTCAAAAAGAAAACAATGAAGTGGGACCGAGCCTTACAAAGCGTTTAGAGTGTACACACGACTCTGAAGTCCGCCTCAAATACATCATAGGAGAACTATATAAACTAGCTATTTGCTAACTGAAAGACTATCCGGTTTTTCTAAATAAAAAGAATAAAGAGTATTATGGAAGATCACGTGAGAACTGATCCAGGATGTCAGAGACCCAGGGTCAGATGAGATACTTACTTCCAATTGGAGAAATCACTCCTCACAGTCAGCATACTGACTGTATTTGAGGAATGTGGAAAATAAGTCATAGGGGAATGATGTCGTGGGAGAATGAGTCTGTGGCTCGGAGAGCATTTGGAATGTAAACACGACATTGGATGTCGCTGAAAATCCACCACAGTAAAAAAACTATATAAACTAGCTATTTCTTAATTGAAAGACCATCCGGTTTTTCTAATAAAAAAGAATAAAGAGTATTATGGAAGATCACGTGAAAACTGATCCAGGAGATAACTCAATCGACTGGGAGAGATTCCGTGTGGAGTTCGACAACGCTACTCGGGACCCCCAAGAGAGGGTCAGGGCAAACCTAGTGAGAAAGGCCATTGCTCAATTCTTAGGAGAGCCGGACACAGGAGATAACTCAATCGACTGGGAGAGATTCCGTGTGGAGTTCGATAATGCCACACGGGACCCCCAAGAAAGGGCCAGGGCAAACTTAGTGAAAAAGGCCATTGCTCAATTCTTAGGAGAGCCGGACACCCACCATTTCCTGCAGTTTTCTGCAACATCACCTGTGTTTTCCCCGCACTACGGTTTCTCTATCCTCTCTATATATCAATACACTGAGGGTATGGCGTAGTTGTCAGTCTCCCAGGCCCACGCCTAAGGGCTCCCGGGTTCAATTCCCCACCATTTCCCGCAGTTCTCTGCACCATCACCTGAGTTTTCACTGCACTACGGTTTCTCTATCCTCTCTATATATCACTAAATATGAGTAAAAAAAGGGTACATAAAGCGCAAATGGTTTAGTGGTAAAATCCAACGTTGCCATCGTTGGGCCCCCGGTTCGATTCCGGGTTTGCGCAATTTTTGCAAAGGTTAACCTGGAGTTATGTTGTTAAGAAAATGGTAACGTACGCTTACTAAGCTCTCACGTGCCACCACACGTGACTGATGTTCTCGTGTAGTTCCCCCTCATTCCGAAGGTAATGCGCATGTATCAACACCTGACTAGGTGGGGCTCGGATAACCACCCGGTACTACATCCGAACACCACCAATTCTCTAGATAAGCTGTATAGCTCAGTACTTATGAATTGCACAATTATAGGTTGAAACCCTAACATATGTATTTTAATTTTGCAATAATTCATAAAAGTTATAAATCCTTTGATTTATATATAGGAAAAAAGTCTGGAAGAATGGCTGGTTAACATCTTGAATTATTTATGAAGACGGAAATCAACGACAGATAACAATCATGAAATTATAGCAGCTTCAAAAAATTGACATCGACGAGATTCGAACTCGCGCATCTTACGATAACAGAATACCCATCTTATAAGTGGGAAGCTTTCGCTTGAGTCTGCCGCCTTAGACCACTCGGCCACAATGCCTTTTTCTCAGTGTTTTTTTTCTCATATTTATTGATATATAGAGACGATAGAGAAACCGTAGTGCGGGGAAAACTCAGGTGATGGTGCAGAGAACTGCGGGAAATGGTGGGGAATTGAACCCGGGAGCCCTTAGGCGTGGGCCTGGGAGACTGACAACTACGCCATACCCCCAGACCCTTTTTTTGCTCCCATATTTATTGGATTCTAATACTCTTTCATTTTATACTTATGGATGTATAAGACTATAGAGAAACTCACATTGCGGAAAAACTCAGTTGATGGGGGTATTGAACTTCGGAGCTCTTAGGTGTTGGCCTGGGAGACTGACTTTAGGCCATACCACCAGACTCCTTTTTAGTTTTCGACTCCCGTTAATTCTAAGGTTCAGTTTCCAACATCTCCTGTAGTTTTCTGCACTCACACATGTGTTTTCCACGCAATGCAGGTTTCTCCATTTTCGCTAATCAATACTTATGAAAAAAGAACTCCTTTTCTTTACATATTGTTGGACACATTTGTATTGATATACAGAAAATTATCTCAATTCTCACAGGTCTTTTTGCTAAGCCACTTTTATATAAGATTACATGAAGAATTGGCCAGTCAAGGCCTGAATGCTGTTTTCGAGGGGTGGCAGATGTTTCTTTGAGAGGACGGCCTATTTGAACAGGAAACAGATTCACCAGGCGTTCTTCGTGATCCTTTGAGTAAGAAACGCACTATCAAAATACAGGTTCAGGCCGAAGAAGGGAGTTTGAAATCACCTGATGTGGATAATTCAGAACCACCGCAGCTTGCCCGGCTGGCTGGGTATAAGATCAGACCATTCTAAGAGCCATGATCATCGAGCTGGAAGAATTGACTTTTATCAATCAACTTCTGGATAAATTACTATTGGCTGCTGCCTGGGTTCGGAGAATAGGGTTAAAGCTCAGATAGATAATCCGACCAAGAAAGCGCACACCCCTAATATATATAATGTAAATTCGAAAAAGTAATTTGCAGTTCCCATTCTAATGATTACTTTCAAATATAAATACCAAAGTACCTAGTATTCATGTTCTTGACTCCTCGGATCGATGTATTGACTGGAGCTGTCACTCATCCTAAATTCTGTATATATATGCAGCTAAGTCAAACCAGATACTTTCTTATTTTCTATCATACTCCATAATTGTTTTTCTACATCGAAATTCCACGTATGAACAGTTGGCTCGTTTCACCTGTTAAACATACAGGGGTTCTTTGCCCACTTTGGTATGATACCAATGAAGCCATGATTCGCCCCCAGATTTATTCTTCATTATGCTTTGTGAAGTTATTCTAGAGACTTGCAGTTTATTATTTTCGATGTCTCCAATATTATCCCGTGTGGGTTAATATCATCAGAATCTTGACCATTTTATCAAAAGAGATTACCCAGATGGCTTATGTCGACTTCTTCTACGCTAACTGATTTTTCTGTTCAGTTTATTTTGTTTAAAAAGTATGCTTAAAAAATTCTCCCGACCGTGAGTCGAACACGGGACCCTGAGATCACTCTTTCTATTACAGTCTCATGCTCTACCAGCTGAGCTATCGAGAGGCAGTTGCAAACGATGATTACTCATTATTTTAATCTGCTAAAATCGTTTAAGTAAATAAAGCTAAGAATATATACAATACCGTGTTAGAGATCCAGTGTCAAATGAGATACTCACTTACAATTGGAGAAACTATTCTCCACAGGCAGTACACTAACACTATATGGCGACAATAAGCCATGAAGAAACGATGAAGCGGGGACGTAAGTCCGAGACTTACAAAGCGTTTGGGCTGCTTCAAATTCATCAAAACTAGGTATTTGCTAACAGAAAAACCATCCGGTTTTTCTAAATATAAAGAATAATAAGTATTATGGAAGATTATAAGAAAGTCGACGTAGGGGATACCTCAATTGACTGGGAGAGATTCCGTGAGGAGTTGGATAATGCCGCACGGGACCCCCAAGAAAGGACTCTGGCAAACTTAGTGAAAAAAGCCAATGCTCAATTCTTAAAAGAGCCGGATAAATACTAATAGCTTTCAAGATACATATTGGGGACTAGATAGCTTGCACAGGTTCATGCAAAAATAGAATAACATAAGTACACAATGAAATAAGGCGATAACATTAATTTACGACAACAAGATATTGGTGTGTCCACAGAAACAACAGTATTTACGACAATATGATTTTGGGTTTTACACAGAAATCGAAGCATTTCACCTACAAATGGACTGGAAAAGATGAAATGAAAATGAGTATTTTGTAAAAGATAAAGAAAATGTATGTTCTGGCGTTTACTCAAGTAACCTCCCAGTCTAATACGATGTTATATTGATAAGGATCAATTGAACCGAATTTTTAGGAACAGTATAAAGTGGAAATCTAATTATGGATGCCCATAGTAATGTTTTCCCTGTAAAATTATTTGAAAGGGTTACACTCATGCGTTGTCGGGAAATCCACAGGCAAACTGGAAGGCAAGTTCTTTCTCCCACACTAAAAAAAGTTCTCCCGACCGTGAGTCGAACACGGGACCCTGAGATAACTCGTTAAATTACAGTCTCATGCTCTACCAGCTGAGCTATCGAGAGGATATGTTTTGATTTTCTCATAATGTGTCATGTTTGCATATGTATTATTTTCACATACTTATAGGAGTTTAACTATTGTTGAGTTTGTCTCTATTTTTCTCCTTTAACAGAGAAAAATTGTAAATTTCACTAGAAGAAATCCAATTAAATATTTGAAGCCTTGAAGTCAGCAGATTAACCATATCCTCTTTACATTTATTATTTAGTTGACATAAACCCAAAAAACAGTGATATGATTAGTGGTTTCTTCATCGACGTGTTTAATAACAACATACCCATCTAAGTCCGCGTTCCATGCTGCTCCAAGTTGGCAGTTAGCATCGTGTAGGCCCTCAATGGCGGTCTTTTCAACAATAAACTTGTGTTTACTTGATTTCTTCACCAAGTATTCACAAATTTCTTGCGGTGTGCCTTTTGCATGATCTATGAGGTCCTCTGGAGCAAATGGTGGGGCGCCTTGTGATTTAATCACCTGTGTAGTCATGATAACCCTTGAACACGCGACAAAGAGTTGCTAGTGCGTGGGAACGATGACAAAGAAAGCATAGGCGCGCTGAAAAATTGCGGTATTTACCATGTTGTGGAAGAAGAAAGAGGCAGATTCACACGAACTGACGCTTTCCAAAAGCGACTCCGAACCGCCGGAGCTTATCAAGTGCCAAATACCATTTGAAGACCCTGTTAACCCAATAAAAGCACCGACTTTTGACTTGAACACAGAGCAGCAGAAGATGTATGACGATATTATTGCTTGTTTTGAAGAATACACCACCGAGCTGTTTCCCGTGAAAGAGGGACTGGTGAAGACCCACCCGTTTATTGACGAGGAGTTGGCTTGGCTAACAAAAGAGTGCTTTTTGAGATACTTGCGGGCACTGAAATGGAAGTACGATGATGCCGTTTCCAGAATCAAGGATACCTTATTATGGCGGCGGACTTTTGGTGTCGTGGTTATTCCCGATTACCCTCCTGAGGTTGAGCTTACTGCAGACCTTGTTTCCGAAGAAAACACAACGGGCAAGCAATTAATTTTGGGCTTTGACATGGAAAACCGGCCATGTTTGTACTTGCGTAATGGTTATCAAAATACCGAACCCACACATCGTCAAGTGCAACATTTGGTGTTCATGTTGGAGCGGGTGATTCAATTCATGCCTCCTGGGCAAGACACGTTGGCTTTGCTTATTGATTTTAAAGCAGCCCCACCTGAGATGAAATGCAATGCTAAGTTCCCTCCTATAAATATTACACGTGAATGTCTTCATGTCCTTCAATACCATTATCCAGAACGGTTGGGCAAAGGCTTATTCACCAATGTACCGTGGATTGGCCAAGCTTTCTTCAAGTTAGCCTCGCCATTCATTGATCCCTATACCCGGCTGAAGACCATTTTTGATGGCAATTTTGGCGATTGGGTGCCCCGTGAACAACTTGACAAGGAATTTAACGGGATGCTTGACTTTCAATACGACCACGAAATTTATTGGCCAGCGATGAACAGAATGGCAGAAGAAAAGCAACTGACTTACATGGCAAACTTCGAACGTTTTGGTAAGAAGATTGGTCTTAGCGAATACGACTTGAGACAGAAGGCATAATTTAATAGACATTTAATTTTCCTGCATATTACATAGTAGCAAATACTACACCGAACACGGCGCGAGTCAGATCCAACTCTGTCATGTACGCCATTACAGTCATTGCAAACGGAGAAAAGTTGTCCGACAATGACTTGGCTCTGGTCGAACGCACCGTTTTCACCGCCGTTGGGATAACCGAATTTGAAAAGCGGGCGTTGTCGCCTCGAAGTGTTGACTATTACATCGAAACCTCCGACCCCGAGCTGTTAAGAGTAAAGCTTCGTGATGCTGCGGCAGAGCTGCCGTTTGATGTCATTCTCCAAAATGATAACCAAAGGAAGAATAAAAAGCTTTTTATCTTCGATATGGACCTGACGTTAATTTATCAAGAGGTAATTGAATTGATTGCTGCTTATGCCGATATTGAAGATAAAGTGGCGGAAATCACTACCAGGGCAATGAATGGCGAACTTGACTTTAACCAGCTGCTAGCAGAGCGGGTGAGTCTACTCAAGGGAATTGACGCCACAAACTTGTGGGAGGAATTGAAGCACAAGATCGAACTTACCCAAGGGGTTAGGGAATTAACCACGGTATTGAACAAATTGGGAATTGTTACTGGTGTGCTCTCGGGTGGGTTTATCCCATTGGCAGAACATGTCAAGCAAGAGTTAGGTCTTAAATACGCGTTTGCCAATCAATTGGCCGTCGATGATGACAACAAGTTGGCCGGTAATACAATTGGTACCATTGTTAACGGTGAAATGAAGGCCGAATTGTTGCAAAAGATTGCCAAGGAAAATGGCATCGACACGAAGGATGCCGTTGCTGTTGGCGATGGTGCCAATGACTTGCCAATGATGGGTGTTGCTGGGTTTGGGATTGCTTGGAATGCCAAGCCTAAGGTTCAGCAGCTTGCTCCTAGTTGTCTTAACTCAAAGTCGTTGAGAGACGTCTTGTACATTATGGGTTACGATGATATCGAGATCGAAGATTTGTTGAATGCGTAGATTTATAGAAATCGAAAGAGCTATTCACGTACAAGAGAGGTAATTTTAGGAATGTTTACGATTTTGCCTCGCATCACCCCACGAATAGCATTAAACAAGAGGACCTCCTGGTTAAGGCAAAGATTTTGAACATCCACGGGCTGTTCAGTTAGAATATTGTTTCGCAATAACCAATGGCGGGTGACACCACAGAGGCACCCCAGCAGTAGCGGAGGCGTTACCCACGAACCCTCAGCATCTAAAAAAGCGACATTAGTAATTGATCCTTCCATTATTGTACCTTTGTGGTTCCAAACAATAACTTCTTCTTCCGGTTTCTTTCCTGGGAGACTCCGCTTTCTCGCCTCGTCGTAGTGTTGGCGCTTGTTGGTTTTGAACAGTGTAAAGGGTGAAGTCACGAACGGGGTGAGGTTAACATAAACATCCCAAATTGGAGGTGCGTTCTTGGCAAGTCCTCCTAAAATGTTAGAAACTGGTGGAGTGTTGAATACCTCAACTGTCAATTCACCCTGTAAAGACAAGTTTGCTCGCAATCGGTAAGGACCATCGGCCAGGTGATTTGAGACGGATTTGAGTAGACAATCAACAAAGTCTTTGAAAGTGAAGAGTACACGTTGCCCAGGAGCAGTGGAGCTAATTTGAGTTTCGAAGTACTCGAGAGAAAACGCCAATCGTGTATAATGGTAATGCAAAAACAAAAAGTTTAAAGCTTCTGGAATAGTATTTTGCTCTGTTTCACCTTCAAAATTTTTGAAATTGCTCACTTGTCCCAACACCTTAGGGTCATACCTGATACTGGAAATTAACCGGAAATCGTCGTCCATTGTGTCGGGTAGATGGTATTTAAGCGACCTGAATATTTCATTTTTGACGCTATCGATGAATACAGTGTCTGTGTTCTCATTGTCTTTCAGCATCTGTACGTTGATATTTTCTCCAGGGGTAATGTCAAAGTTGGAGAAATAGAGTGCGTATTGTCAAAATTAGAATTTTCAAAAAATCCCGCGAGAGAAAGAAATTGGGAAAATTTTGGGGACACAAGTCTCCAGATTATTATACAACTTACACCTATTTGCTAGTACTTGTCGTCGGTCTCTAACAGCCTTCGTTAGGTGCGCGCGAAAAACATCTTCTACCATGACTGTCTACGGTGGTGATGAAATTAATGCCATCGTGCTAGACCCTGGTTCCTGGTATACGAGAATTGGGTACGCCGGTGATGACTTCCCTAAAGTTGTCACTCCACTGTATTACGCAGAAAAGGAGGATGGGACCAAGTTGTTTGGTGATGAACAACTCAACGTGCCTCGGGCGAATTGTGAAATCAAACCGATTATAAAGGATTCGCTTATCACTGATTGGGACGCTGCATTTAATCAATTTTCATATTACTTTGATTCGACCCTCGTCATCGAACAGCCAGACCAACCTCTTCTCATCACTGAACCAGTGTGGGCTCCAACAGATTACCGGAAAAAAGTTTTAGAAACATGCTATGAAAAGTACGAATTCCCTGGGATATATCTTGCGAAGACTCCAACATGTGTCTCCTTTCAACAGGGGCGGCCAAATTGCCTTGTTGTTGATATCGGCCATGATCTGGTTAGTATCACCCCTGTTGTCGATGGCATCTCATTGTTAAAGCAACTGTTGAGAACACATTATTCCGGAAAGTTCCTCAACGATGAGATTGCCGATTGGTGTGCAGCTAAGCCGGTGGAAGTGGTAAATAGTTATGAAATTGCGCTGAAGCAGGTGTCAATTTGGCCAGAAGGTCCTACATTTACCAAAAGAAAGATCCCAGAGGTTACCACGCTGTTTGAGGACTATCACAAGGCCAGAATTTGGCACGAATTCAAGGAAACGGCATTGGAGGTACCCAACAAGCCTTTGGCTCTCCATAAAGATGATGAAGAATACACCGGTGAAAACGCACAACGATTGTTTGAGATTCCTACTGGTCAGCAAGTGCCTGTGGGATATGATCGGTTCCAGTTGGCCGAGTCTGTATTTGATCCTCACATCTACGAGTTCCATGACAAGGAAAAGAGCTATCCTGATGAGTCAGGAGAGCTCAATTTAAAGGGAGCTTATGATGACTACAGACCAAATAAGCGACAACGCAAGTCTGACCCCACTGCCCCTGAAACTGAACTGGACTCCGCAGCTAGAGGTTTGGCCAAACTTATCAGCCATGTGTTGAATCTGGTGGACATTGATTTGAGAGCTCTGGCTGCCCACAATATTATCGTCACCGGGGGGACTCTGTTATTGCCTCAGCTAACTGAACGTCTTTATAATGAATTATCTACGGCCAACCCCGGGTTAAAGGTAAGATTACACGCTGTGGGTAATCTGGCAGAACGGGTCAACCAAGCTTGGATTGGCGGCAGTGTGTTGGCGTCATTGGGTACTTTCCATCAATTGTGGGTGCTGAAGCAAGAATATGAAGAGGTGGGCCCGGACCGAATCTTGACCCAAAGGTTTAGATAGATGCCGGCACCTATCAATATGTATAATAATATCAGTAAAATTTACTCATCCCATCTTTTTTTCGTATGTATGCTGGTGAGTGTGACGCCACCCCCTCTCCCACTATCAGTCCACGATGCGCGCGTTTGCTGTAGTTGCTTGGTGGTCTATACCTCCCGAAATATCGGATAACAAAACGCAGTTGTTGCCCTCACTTAAAAATATCCTAGAAATTTATGCCTTTACTCTTCGCTGACCCATCGGCTCCCTATTTCCCGAACTGGCGTTGTTGTCTGCGGAGAAACGGCTGTGTGCACACCAAAACTATATAATATATTCAACCCCACTTCGACGTTTTTCCGCCCATTACCAACAATGCTGAAGGAATTGATTAAAGGGGTGCTAAATTTGGACCCGTGGCTCGAGCCCTACTCTCAAGCATTGATTGATCGTCAGGTCACCTTCCATAAACAGCTTGATGGTATCAACCAACTGGAAGGATCTCTCACTGAGTTCGCGAACTCGTACAAGACGTACGGCGTTCACGCCCAGGCTGATAAGCTGATTAAGGTATTATGGTATATCCCCGAAGTCCAGGAAGTGTCGATTATTGGTGATTTTAACAATTGGGATCCCCAAGCTCACAAGTTGGCCAAGGTGAATAATTATGGCGCCTGGTCGCTCATTATCCCGCCGGTGAAAGGTGAGCATGCAATTCCACACGATGGCAAGTATAAAGTAACCATGGTTTCCAAATCCGGAGAACGGTTGTACCGGGTTGACCCCTGGGTGAAGCGGGCAACCCCCCCCGACAAGGATTCGGGTCTGGTAGTGTACGATGGTAGATTCTGGAACCCCAAGTCTGAGTATAAGTTTAAGAATTCCCACCCCAAGTTCAATGACCGTGAAGGCATTAGAATCTATGAAGCCCATGTCGGTATTTCAACCCCTGAACCCACAGTGGGTACATATAAGAACTTTACCCAGCGGGTGTTGCCAATTATTCACAAGTTGGGATATAACACGATTCAGTTGATGGCGGTGATGGAACATGCCTACTATGCTCTGTTTGGTTATCAGGTAACAAACTTTTTTGCTGCGTCTTCGAGATATGGTTCTCCTGAAGACTTGAAAGAACTTATCGACACGGCTCATGGTTTAGGAATTCAGGTTCTACTTGATGTGGTACACTCACACTCGCTGAAGAATGTTGAAGATGGTTTGAACATGTTTAATGGCACTGACTACTACTTGTTCCACCTGGGGACCAAGGGTAATCACGATCTTTGGGATTCGCGGTTGTTTAACTATATGAACCACGAAACTTTGCGCTTCTTATTGAGTAATCTTAAGTACTATCTCGATACCTTTCAGTTTGATGGGTTCAGATTTGATGGGGTGACCCTGATGTTGTACAAACACCATGGGTTGTCGTTTGGTTTCTCTGGAGACTACAATGAATACTTTAATCCTGAATGGGTTGACAATGAGGCCATCACATATCTTATTTTGGCCCACCACTTGTTTGGCAATATCGAGAAGAGTGATGGCTACAAGGTGACATCTATTGCTGAAGATGTTCTGGGCATGCCTACCTTGTGTTTGCCCATTGAAGACGGCGGAGTTGGTTTTGATTACCGGTTACTGATGGCTATTCCTGACATGTGGATTAAGATATTGAAACACTTGCAAGACGAACAATGGGATATCGGTAACATTTGCCATACTTTGACCAACAGACGTCATGGGGAAAAATGCATCGCTTACTGTGAGTCACATGACCAAGCTCTTGTCGGAGATAAGACGTTAGCATTTTGGTTGATGGACGCCGAAATGTATACTAACATGCTGGTGTTACTGCCATGGACTCCAGTTATTGACCGGGGGATTTCCCTCCACAAGTTGGCGCGGTTGGTTACGTTTTCCCTCGGTGGTGAGGGGTACCTCAATTTTGAAGGTAATGAATTTGGCCACCCTGAATGGTTAGACTTTCCTCGGGAAGGAAATCAAGAATCCTACCATTATGCCCGTCGGCAATTTAATTTGATCGAGGACGATCTTTTACGTTACAAATTTTTGTTCAACTTTGATGCCGCCATGCAAAGATTGGACAGAGACCATGGGGTGCTTAAAGCCCAACAGGCGTATATTCTGTTGAAACACGAACTCGATAAGGTGTTGGTGTTTGAAAGAAATGGACTTCTTTTTGTCTTTAATTTCAATGCCACCCAATCGTTTGCCGATTACAAAATTGGGGTACAAGATGCGGGCAACTACCAAATCGTGCTTAATTCTGACCGGGAAGAATTTGGAGGTCACCTGCGTATTCAAGAGGTTACCAAAGACGGGTTTCCGCTTTCGTACTTTACGACGCCGGAGCCCTGGAATGACCGAAAGAACTCGTTGATGGTGTACATCCCCCTGAGAACGGCAATTGTGCTTGCGAGGAAATAGTTAGAACGCGTTGTTTTGAGCTTGCGCCGGATCACGTGCACGTCTGTTATTTTATTCATTTCTTATTTTTTACAAATTTAGACTTTGATTGCCAAAAATTGGCTGGTAATGGATGGTAGTAACCTTGTCTAACTAGGAAAGGCCCCCTTTACAATTGCTTTAACTACGAGGCGTGGGTAGCAGGGTGGAGTACTTTTTGAACAATGCATCTGACACAAACACCTGGGTGGCGTTCGTGTCGTCAATTTGCCTTGTGAGAATGCTGGTGAAAACAAAATCTATTTCGAGAGCATTTGTCACAATTTCATCAAAAGATGGAACTGTTGCACCAAAGTACCAATTATCAAAACCCTATCCCATTCCATTAATAAATAACTAATCTGTATGTTCCAATTTTCCCAGTTGTTGCCACTCCCGCATAGGATTGCTGAATACCCCAGTTTTTTCTAATCGGTCAAACAACACCATCAACTTTTCTGCCTCACGTTCTTTTTCCTCATACAGCATTTCCGGAGGCGACAGATTCTGGGTTTCAACCAGCAGTTGCGATTGTGCTTGACTCAAAAGCAGCTTAAACGATTGATTGAGCGAAAACACCAGGTCCAGTTCCACAAGAGCCGCCGCGTCCGAGTCGTTCATCACCACATACCTAGGCCGAATATACTCTTCAATGTTAATCAGTGGAGGCACTTCATATCCATTGGCATCCAAGTACAGTTTTGCGTAAATATAACCCACCACCAGTAGGAACTGCCGGAAATGTGTTTCTGAATCTTGATCACGGGTGAGCTCAAAGTAACAATCCATTACCACCAGCTTGAGTTGGTGGCGTTGCATCTCATCGGTTAGCGACACCCCTTCCTGGTTCAGGGTGAGCACCAGCTGGGCCAAAACGTTCACAACCTGACAGTAAGTTCCTGGAATGAACTGGTCATTGGCGATTAATTCGCGCTGAAAGATTTGCACGAGGACGTTTTCCAGGTGAAGTCGATCGTTCAACTTGGTGATACAGGTAATTAGGATAAACGGAGGCATGACATTGCCAATATCGGTTGATACAGGGTCCAGCAAGTATACCGATAACTGACGGCCAATATATGAAATGATGGCGTCGCCAAATTCGGGGGAATTGCGACACAAATAGGAAATATCATTGCGGCGGTCCTGTGTCAGCAGCATCATAATAGCCGTGATGACATTGAGTAATTGTTTCAACACCGACTGATCACTCGTTTCCGACCGCGCCAATTTCGTAAAGTATCCCGCACATACCAACAACGAATGATCGGTGATAAAATCGGGGTGCTTATGATACAACAGATGCATCGCCTTGAGCACTTCAAGCACCGCCAGCGCATCAGGGTGGTGTGCAAGAGAATATTCAAGCCCCCGGTCAACAACCCCGGCTACCCGCGAGAGCAATTCGTTGTCCGGGTTAGCGAGACCGTCGTATAAAATCAAAAATATTAGCCGAAAACACGCGATGGTGTCCGCCTTAGTAGGGGAATCTAATGCCCACAAACTATCAATAATAAAGTTGAGACAAGCGTTGGAATAAATGGGAGTGAACGTCTGATGGTGTAACCCCCGGTTCACCAACAATACGTTCAGAAGTACCGCAGTAACATCCTGCTGATGCTGGTGACCACTGCCAGATAAAAGTGCCTGCACTATTTCATCCAATTCGGTGGCAGTGACTTGGGCACACCACTGACGGTCACGGGCCAACAGTCGCCATTCGGTGACATCAGTGCCGAGGATATTAGAGTTCGACGACATGGAAAGTGGCGTGGAAGGCGATATGGCATGGGGAGAAGAATGTGCTCCTGGAATTTTTGCCAGTAGTACCGCCGGTAACCAATGAAGCCGGTAAATCGTGGTGAGGGAGCCGAAGGTAGCGTGAACTTAATGTGCGCGCACCCTCAGTATTTTATATGTAACTTTGAGATTTCAGGAAACCCTGCAACTTATCTCGGAGTTTGCATTATTACTACCCCTGGCTACCTAGAATAGAAAATGGGTACTCACAATAAACAAAAGTATTACGCTGGGAGCAACCAAAATATTAAAGACATACGTAATACTTGTCAAGGTGGGGCAAAATATAGTCCTTGCCATTATTGGGTTATCCTGGCCAAGGCGGAAACTAACAGTACATGTAGGGGAGAATAGTACCAAATTGTATGACGGTCGCCTACATTAACCAATATGGGTGTAATGATTAGAGTTACCTTGCTTACGTGGTTCCGCCAACCATTTAACGTTTGGCGTTTTGCTTAAATCTTGTTTCTCCGGGGCAAATTTCCTGTCCTCGTATCAGTTAAGCGATATACCAAACCTCCGGGCATCAGGGAAATATCGTATCTGTGATGTATATTGTGCTTGGCTGGCCAAGTTTCATCTCGGATTTCCTAGCTATCCGGGCGTAGCGGTGGGCCGGTTAAGCTTAGTGCATCTGATGCTGCAACACTTTGCATTGCCGTGGATCCGCAGTGAATCCTAGGAACCTAACCACGGGGTTAGTAATACCTGGGGTGGACTAGACTACTGGGGGCACGGCTTGAAGACGTACCTCCATTGAAACAGAAATGCCACCACTTCCGTTCACAGAACCGTTCAGCGGGGACGGTTTTGTTTGCTAAGTCCACCTGCTACGGGTATTATCGGATGACTACCGGGGTAATCACATAGATGGTCTTGATGAATGTTGTCATTAACTAAAATGTTTTGTATTTCCCTCCTTTCCCAGAGAATTCCTGCACCGCAGGCAACATCACTTAGCAACCGACCCGCATGTGGTCTAGAAGATATCCGTCCATATACAGTACAATTCTTGTGGCTGCACAGCAATAAAAGTATGACAGGAGGTGTCGTGGCAGCCAACTCTACACACCGGTGTGTAACGACGACATTGCAGCCAAGCCATTGCGAACAGTAAGGGCGATCAATTCCAGTTCCAATTGGGGGTCACCTAAATGACGCTGTACGAGCCCCACCAGGTGGAGGGACACCCCCCAAATGCTGTGATTGCCGTCGTACGTACGAAAAATCCCAAAGATTTCCCGGGCGAGCCTTTGTGGATGGTTTGCTGCAAATTTTTGTAACTCAGCCAAAACAACCCCATCATCAATGTGGGGACGCTGTTGTAACGCTTCATACAAACACAAATGGGCAAGTTTAAGGTTGAGATTAACGAGGGCAGCAGTGAGATGGCGAAAATAAACGGTCGGAAATGCCAGCGTCAATGGATCCCATTTGTAAATAACAGCGCGTAATGCAGGGAGAAGCTGGGTTTCAAACTCTGACAATTGGCTCAGCCATTGCTTCCAAATTAGAAATGCTCGATTGCACTCGTAATCTTCGTAAGTGGCCACCAGCTGTCGACAGCGGAACTCATTAATCGACATAAGAAGTTGCAACAGCTTTTGTAACCACCACTGACTGGTCGCCGCCGCAACGTACTCGCCACTGCCACGAGCTCGGCTGTAATCATCAAACTCTTCAAAATATTCTGGGTCAATCAGTTTCCAGAACAAGTCCACAGAATGAAAACTGCATCGCTCATCCTTAAGCCCCAAAAACAAGTCTGATATCATCATAGTTGTATAGCATGCATGATATAAAGGCAGTGTCGAGAGCCCCCTAGACCGCTTTCTCTGCATTAACTGAAGCAACACCATCAGGGCTTCTTGAACATAAGTCAGGTCTAAAGCGGGGAAAAATAATTCATAAACACACAAGAGCACCAGGGCTACAAGGCAACGTGGTGCTACGCCGGTATCTTCCACTCCAGGAACCGCTAATTCCTGCCTGATCAGGAAGACTGCTTGGTGGTAATATTTAGCAGTATCCTGTCCCGAAACACGATTTGGAAACTTTCGGGCATATATCAACAGCAGCACGCAAAGAATCAGGTTGAGGATAACATTAGTGTTATCAAAAAGAGCCAATTCGGGGACAACTCGCCCCCAAACCCGATGGGGCAAGTAGACATCAAGAATTGGCAGGAGTCTCAGGCAAAATTGTTCAAACAAGACAAATTCGAGTGAGTTTTTCAATTTGAGTTGGCACAGCGCCAGCACCGTGGCATCCAGCGGTCGAGAAATAGCCATTTCCTGAGCACAATGGTGAAAGACATCGTCGTTAACGATTTCTCCTGGCTCGAATGGAATCCACTTACGGGCTCCCTTTTTCCGAAAAAGCGTAGGGCTCACCACCAGACCATTGACAATTTTGTTGATTCTTGGCTTCAGATTCTTCTTAGTCTGAATGGGTTTGTAATTTGATGCTACTTGAGGTGGTGGTTCCTCAGCAATGGGTTGTGGTATGGTGAAATTCGGAGATCCAGGGTGATGATGGAGGCGGTAAGGGTAACCTGGATATTGTGACTGGAAGTATTGTGGTTGGTAATGATAATCGATAGGAAGGTGGAGCGGTTGTGACTGGGGGTTCACCGGATACGTAATAGGCACCTGATGATCATACTGTTCATCTTGGCCGTCTGTAAAAGTATAAGGGAGAACCCCTGGGGGAGCTTGGCCCATGGGTGGGGCTTGGTTCATTAGCGGTACTTGGGCTGGCGGTGGCGCCTGGGGAGCCTGATTATTCCAGTTATAGAGATGGTACATCCCTCGATTTCACCTTCGAGGGTGTTTTTGCAGGGTGGTGGTACTGTCCAACATTTTGTACTATAACATAGGGGGACGGCTATTCTTGCTAAGTTTTTCTGGTGATGATTTTTTAATGTTGTGGTGCCCACCTGCAGTGATATTGTGGCGATCCAGACAGTGATGGTTTCGAAATGGGGGCAATTAGCCGGATACCAAGTACAATATCAATTAGACATTAACCAGTTATAGTTTGGCTTTTCTAAACTAGTTTAGGCCATTCTCTGCTCACACAACCTTTTGAATGATTGACCTGCATGAGTCTCATGTCCAGGGTCCATGCACAGTAAGTAGATAATAAAAATCTGAACCTTATTTACTAATAATAATTGATTCGCAATTGATTTCATGATCCGAGAATCAATAGCTATTTGGCTAAACAAAAAAAATTCTACTTATACCGACTTCATATCTGCTCATCCACACCCCATGCGCATCAATTTTTCATGCTGGCTATTCCTGTCATTAGCCGTCGTGAGGTGATGCACTGACAAGAAGGGAGTGTACATTTTACCGCTATGCAGTCTTCGCCGAAGTATGTGATTGCCTGGGTATTGGCCGTTTGTGTCGATCCCCTCCACCTCAACTGTGCAATGTGCTCTTCAGCCATTGCCATCTCTTCGCGAAGGATAAGACGGAACCATTTAAAGTTTTCCCAGCGGAAAAACAACCCGGGCTAGGCAATTCTTGCCAAAACTAAAAAATAATAAAAAAAACTTCACCGTTGGCATGCTCAGTCGGGCGGAATATTCAAGGGTCATCAGGTGGTTCAAACATCTTGTGTGAGTTGAATAGCCAACCAAGTGTGTTAGGGCGTGCAAGGACATGTAACCATGTTGGGATAGACTACGGGCAACTAGTTAACCTTGTTGAACCTTGTATCATTTCTCGAATCGCTTCGGGTCCTGCCTTGGTTCTATTTTTTTGACTTGGAAGGCTGGTATTTACTACTTTCGGAATATTTAAAAGTTGCAGATGAAGGGGTTTTGGTAGTCAAGACGATTGTTACCCGTGTTTGTTACTCCAATAAACTTCAGAGCTTACGTGGTCTCCGTTGGATATTGTAAACGTTGTTTTCTTACTTTTCTTCAACTGCAAAGAAACCCTCGCAATTTTTTTAATGTTGTCAGGGATTTTTCCTGTGCTTGATTTCGGGGTTTTGTTGCATTTATCAAGTTCGTACCCCATCAAAAATGTCTGCGTTCTTTAGATGTACCTGCATTTATACGCCGTTTAGTTCAAACAAGCCAAGAATGGCTCGTTCTGGGTTCATTCTCTTTAAATTCCTTTGTATTCATAAGCCTACTCTAAAATGCATATTCGCATGTTATTGGGTTAGTTGCATCATGTAAAAAACGTCACCGTTCGCCTGCACTTAATACAGACGAGTCCTTTTGCATTGTTGCAAGCCTATTTCAAGTACCGAACTTAGTTCTTTTTATTTTCTTTTTGGGAATAGCCCCAGTTTTTCGGCGTTTGATTTCCTATGTTATCAATTGGCATTCTAAAGATTCTGCATGCATAGTGATACGAGAATGCACCCTATTCAAAATTATTCGATGATTCACCTACACGCCACTAGTCAGTTGACTCTAAAACTTCTGCTATCGCATTAAATGCTCGACATAAAAGCCTTAAAATCAATTGCTTTCGAGGTGATAAGTGACAATGTGTTAATCAGGTGATAAACGCACAGAGGCAAGAATTAGCGAATTCAGAATGGGAGAAAGGGATTGGAACTTGGTTGTGAAATTCAAAGTCTTTATTACAAGATTCCATGGCTATCATACAATTCTAACCTATTCTAACATGCTCTTCCTCGTTTGATGATTTACACTCTTATTTTGACGTTCCTAGTGATTGCTAGTCCTGATCGTCCGGTATACATGTGAAAAAGCCTGTTCTTACTGATATATGCTGCATTTTGGCAATTGCCGAGTTTCGATGGATGAAGTTGGTGTGGTTCCACCGAGATCGAGACTTCGGTATGGTTTAAAGTCGAAGTTAACCATCAGATGCATTCAACAAAAAAAGTTTGAAATGCAACTAAATTACCTTCGCAAACAGTCTGGATTGGGGGGCTTTGGGTTCTTTTTTTGAAGTGAGCTTCTTGAGATTATCACTCGAATTTGTTGAAACATTCGGATTGGGTAGTTAAAATTGAAATTTCCTCGTTATTCAATAGCTCCAAATATTTCGTAGCATATTTTAATTGCAATGAGTTATAAGTTGATTATGCTTTTGGGTATTCAAGAACGTTTCTGACCAATTTATGGACAAGGTACTTTTGAAACAAAAAACAGCCGAGTCAACGCTGTGGAAAAACATTTATTCCGGTCTATAACATTTTAAACTATTAGTTCTGAGTGTAGGAAGGCTCTTGTCGCTATTCTGAGGGTGCACCTTGCAAAAGGAAGTTTATTGATTCGCGAAATAGGGTCCCTAAAGAAAGGGGTTGAATTGTTTATATACTGTCCTATGGTTTTTAGGTACTCTGTGTTTTATACAATTCCTAGAGTCTGTCACTCATCTACAGTCTCGATACATACTACATTTCTACATCTATTCCAATAACCCGGGCCATACAAAAATTACCACGGGATATTAATCTAGTTTATGATACATACTTGTAAGCTAATCATGTCGGTTGTATTTTCCATCAGTATATTACTTGTCTCCCTCTTTACCCAATTGACCATTGCAATGCTTTATCAAACTTATTGTGCATCTCAAGCCGCACGATAAATCATCTCATGTCATTCATACCTCGAAGGATTTTTCCCAACTATAATATTCCTCTAGCCAATTTTAAGGGACATCATCAAAAAGCATTGACCAAATTTGGTCATCTTGCTCCTCAAATCGACCTCGTGATAGAGGTACGGGACCTGCGGGCACCACTCTCCACCACCAATGTCCTTTTTGATAAGATCTTGTCTCACAAGCAGAAACTAGTGCTTTACAATAAGAAGGATTTACTGGTATTGAAGCCTGAATTGATGGACAAATGGCACCCTAATCAACCATATATGTTTATTGATGCCCGAAATCGACGTGATGCACAAACCGTTATCGACAAGGTGATAGAAAAATACGATCTGATGGAGGTACCCCCTCCACTTGGGTTGAGATTGATGATCATAGGTATGCCTAATGTTGGTAAACTGACGTTGGTAAACACATTGCGGGAGGTCGGCTATGGCAAGGAATTGATGGAGCAGGGTATTTCTTCAAAACGGAAAAAGGTCGCAAAGACTGGTGGCCAGCCAGGGGTTACTAGACTGACTAGTGAAATTATTCGTCTTCTGAGAAACCCTGACATATTGGTTTATGATACCCCGGGGGTTTTTTTGCCCACAGTGAAAAACTCGGAAACCATGCTTGCATTAAGTCTTGTTGGGTGTGTGCATACTCTGTTTATTGATCCTGTTATTCAAGCAGATTATTTACTTTACCTTTTGAATCTCCAAGACCCGCTGGGTGGAATGTACCGCGAATACATTGACCATCCTACCAACAGTATTGATGAACTTTTGTACCACATTGCGAAGACTCGGAATAAACTCAAAAAAGATGATGAGTATGATGAATTGGGTATGGCAACACATTGGACCAACTTATGGCGTCAAGGTAAGCAAGAAAAGTACAAGGGGTTGTTCGATTTGGGGGCGATTTTGGATACCAATGGTAAGGACCTTCAAAACATGTTCAAGGAAGAAAAACAGCGGGTTGGGGAAATGAAAGTTCACCAGAGGCTTGTTGACTCCTTTGGTGAAGACGGCACTAGTACCCTGAAGTCACGGAAGCGGACAGCGAAGGATAGAGCCGCTGACCTTCAAAATCAATTGTTTAAACTATAAATTGTAAATAACTAGATTAACTGATCAATATCGACATATGGAGCAAACCCTTCGTTTACTTCAACCAGCTGTTGCTCCTCCCCAGGTTTAGCCTTTTCCACAGGGGCGTGGTATTGGACGTCAAATCTTTCCACGAGTCGCTTCATTAACAGCGGCGGCGGGGAACGATGTATGGGGCCCCTGGTACCAGTATTGATTTCCAAGATATTCTCCAAGCTGAACAAATTGGAAACTTCCGGATCTACAAGATGGTTTTGGGCAAAGTTTTCTTCCAGGGTAAACTCATTTATCAGAGTTTTACTCAACAGCTTGACAAGAATTTCGCGTAAATAGTGTTGTTTTTTGGCCGCCAGCGGCGAAGTGGCTAAGAGCCGTTCGGAAACCAGTTTCCCTGCAATATGGCTAGTCGTTACAGGTTCCAGTTCCCGAAGTCCAACTCTGGTATTGGCCACGGCAAAATTGTGCGCTTCAGGCTCGACGAAACTGAACATGCTGACATATTGGTCCATCAAATGTTTCATTTGGTCATCCGGGAACTTTTTCGTTGCCCCCAGTCTTGTGGGTTCTGTGACTGTGTCATCTTTGAATCGGGTTGACCTGGATTCTTGCTGTAGCTTTTCTTCCTCCTCCAGATCTTGATCCAGGTCTTCAACCTTGGGTGTTGGGGCGGGGGTGAGCCAAGGAAATTTGCCAAACTTTTCATCTTCAGAAAAAGCTAACGGAGCAAGAATCATACCTTGTTTTATATGGCCTGAGATTTCAAAGTCTGTTGGTAAAAGTGCAGCCAAATGAACATTAGCTTGTGCTTTTTGAACCCATCGGACGATGGCAAAGTTATCAAGGTCCTTTAGTGCGGTTACCAAGGGATCAAGTAGGTTTGGTGACATTTGCGGAATCACATATTTTGTTTCTCCCACGATATAAGGCCATGGTAGCTCCAGCAAGGGAGAAAACCCAAGGACGTCCATCAGCGGTACCGTATCAAGGGTTGCAACGGCTTTTAGTTCGTTGGTAACCACAACAAGATCAAACTTGGAGTACTTAAAAGCTGAAAGGCGCTCGCCTTGGTCGATATAATGCGGTGTAAATTCACCTTTTGGCTCGCCGTCGTCTTCAGTTTCTGAAAAAACTTTGACAAAATACTTTCTCGATATTTCGAACTTTCTCGGTTCGCCACTCTCCATCTTGTATTGCAGGGTTGACTTTTCCGTAGCAAGTTTTATTGCCGGGTAAATTTCAATAGGAATATCGGCATAAGCAGGCATTTTTGCCACATTTTGTAGGTTTTCCACATCACGACCAAACTGTAGTACTGCTGATTCCTTCACAGGTCTAGTGTACTGGGCCTTGGTATTGTATCGTAGTGTTTCTTTGGGATTCTCGACCACAGAGCACTTCCACTCCTCAATCACAGGTTTCCACTGCCCATCCAGAGATACCCCAACCAAAGTCACCTTTATATCGTTGGAGGTGATAAATTCGGTGTATTCCTGATATGAAAACTCATCGAAATTTTTATCTTGAGTAGCAACCACCAAAACTCTGCCGAACTTTTGCTTTAATTTCAAGCTGAAATTATCAATTGCGGCATTGAAACTAGCTGTTAAATTACTTTTCTGTGTGTTTTGATCAATGTGGGAGTACCACTGTTTGAGGTCTCTGTACCCAAATGGATTGTCATTAAACGAGGTATTTCCATTAGATACAAGACTGTACCTATCCAGTTTTCGTGTCAGTAAAAGTGCCAGTGCCCCATGAGATAGGATATAATCAATACCCACCTGATTGTCAACGATAAACACAGTCCAATGCTTAGTAGCCATGTGCGAGTGAGCGGAATGGTGAGCGAAAGAAATTAAGTTAGGTAGGAATACACACTGTAATGCTATATGGATGAAAAATGTACTAATAAAGGCGATTGGACCCGCAAAGGGTTATGTGTTTGTGCGATAGGCACCAAACGCCGGGTTTTCAGATGGCCAAATACTGATTCAAAAGGTACCTCCCAGTTAGGCATTTTATACTATAAATTTATGTTTTCATCTAAGTAACCCTGTTACTTTGAGGAGATCTCGAAACACTAATCTGAACCCAAAAAAAACTAACAAGATCGAACAATAATAAGCCATTACTCGTGGAAATCCTTGGAACGAACCATCCTCGATTATTCGGGCGCCATAATGCCCGTTGATGCAACTAACAAGATTAATAAGCCGTAACTCTGGACCCCATACGAGTTGACGCTGAGCCATCATCAACAAAGTCAACACCCCGGAAAAGAGCAACGTCATAATCACCATTGCATTGGCCAGCTGCTTCACACAAGCCATTTCCACCATTATGGTTACCAATTGAGCATAATGGATCCACCGTTCATTCTGCATTGGAATTGCATCAGCAATGACATGACTGGGATAGTCTAATCGTCGTAACTCGCCCAATGCATGTGTCACCAACTTTAAGTGTCCAGCTAATGGTACCAGCACCAACACCATGTATGCTGCACTGACGAATGGGAATTGCTGGCACCAGGCAAGCGCCCATGCCACCAGGGATATCACATCACAAAATAACAGGTTCACAAGGCGGTATCTCGGATCATAGTCAAATTTAAGGATAAAAAACCATGGCACAAACGACCCAAATACTAGAAGCATCAGATATGTCGCTTCTTCTACCAGTTTTTCCTGGAAAGCCAGGAGGTCGCCGGCGGGGATATGGGCCACAGGAAGGGTAAAAAATGAACTAAGCCGACATATTAGGGTAAGTGATGTAAGCCAGAGGGGAGCCGTCCTCGCCATCGATACTAGGTTCACCTCAGCTAACTTTTCAGTGCGAATGGGTAGGAATATACGACACAAATAGCGATGCGCAGATGGTCGCCAGTGACATTTCTCATGACTTTAATTGATTTGATTGATTTAGCGTTGTTTTCTGCATTGATGCATTAATAGTGCAGGGACCTCGCGCTCACTCTTATCTCATCTCGCCCCCACCTTCATGCCGCTTGTTACGTTTACCGGTCTCCCCAGTTCCGGCAAATCCACCTATGCCCGTGAACTTGTCGCTGATTTAGAAAACCGAATCAATCTTGCTAAGCAAGACTTAAGTCCCGGCCATAACCTCAAAGTGGTCTACCACACCGACGAATCGCTTGGCATTTCTCCCGACCAATATCTGGAACTGGTACTGGAAAAAAGTTTACGTGGGGCTCAACTTCTGGCGGTGAAGCGGGATTTACTGAAGCTTACAATTGTTGTATTGGATCTGTTGTGTTACATTAAGGGATTCAGGTATCAAATATATTGTGAAGCGAAAAACATACCTACCCCCCACTGTGTAATCCAAGTGAGTACCCCCGAAAGCAAATGTATTGAGTGGAATAATGGAAAGTGGCGGCCGGAGTTGATTAAGCAGTTGGCCATGAGATACGAAGAACCCAATGGGGACACGCGATGGGACCTGCCGCTTTTCCCGTTGGTATCTATGGAAGGTGATCAGTTGCCGACAAACGAGATCTGGAATACCCTTGTTCTCAAGAAACCACCTACGGTGAATGCTCTGACAGTATCCAAGGCTGTTGGTTCCAACGACTTTCTTCAACAATTAGATAAACAAACGCTGGCTGTTTTGGGACAAATCATGCAACAGCAGCAGCTTGGGGGTGGCGATGTTAAGATAAGTGATGGGGTTGTTGTTAACATGCCCCCCACTACTGTATCTACGGGCCAATTACAACGGATCCGCCGGACTTACATTGGACTCAACCGGATGCGGACAGTTGATATCGATCGCATTACTCCGATGTTTGTGGAGTACCTTAATAAGAATTTAAACGAATAGACATTCTTGCATCCAGTACACATTCTATAACTATACCCAAATCCCATTATAGGTTACCGCTTCCGGATTTGCTTCCACCGGAAACTAGCCTTACCATCAGGACCGATAACCTTCTTCTTGTTACCCTTTTTCAAGAGTTCTTGCTTCATATCCATCGCGTGTTCTACTTCCCGCAATTGCCGTTCACGTTCCAACCGCTGCTTCAACTGCTTCAACAGAGTCAACTTTTCTTGCTGTTGTTTCTTGCGCACCTCCGGGCTAACGTCTGTGGTAATGACACCCGTATTCAGCTCCAACTGGTCCCGTCGGATTCTGTTTTGGCGTCTTTCCACCATGCTAGCATCGGTATCAAAATAAGTTGCCGGGTCAAACATTTCTTGTGCTTGTTCCAGGTCAACGAATACAGTGTGCTTGCCACTACCATTAATAATGACATTTTGCTTCTCAGCAGCAACCCGTTTAGACTCGTGAAGTCTCATTGTCCGCACATAGTTAATATCTTGCAGCTTCAACAACTTAACTTGGTCTACGGTCATACACTCGTTACCATCTTCAAGTTGAATCCCATCAGCATCGGTACGCTTACGGGTCATTGCATGGTAATATTCATCGGGATTGTAATTGGCAGCTTGTTCCTTGAGTACCTTAAGAGCAGCTTGCTTCTTATGGTAATCATCGGCTCGTAGACGGTAGTCCTTTTTCTTTTCAAGTATACCATACCGCTGACGCAGAGCTACTTGGGACCGCTCTTTATGTTGCTTCTTTTGCACATTGTGCACAAGTCTGGTCATCTTGTCGCTTCAAGGTGGTATGAGACAGTGGTGGTTTTCGCGATGAGGCTCCCGCATGAGCGCGATGGCTTGATGCAAGGATGTTTGGCGAGGTAGGACTTGGGAAATGGTCATTAATGGTATTTGCCCCTCATCGCTTTTCAATTTCTCTCATAACACCCGACATTGTCAGAACCCGCGGAGGAGACACCGGGGCTGATGCCTTCTGACGCTGCCTAAATGGAAAGCCTGCACCAGGCAGACCTTACCACCACTCTTTAATCGTTGCTTCTCCAGTGATTTAATCAATCAATTTCAAGGCCCCCCATTTGTTATATATAATCAAAGTGGCTGGATCTATCGTGAATTGCAACTTCTTTACGACGTGGGGCGTTGACGATGCAGCAGCAGATCAGACATAAAGCGGATATAAACAAACAAATTATACAATAGCCGTAAGGAACAATTAAAATTTCTATTCTTCGTCGTCAAAGCGGTTGTAAGGTTTTCTAGTCATCATTCGTTCACTTCCGTCTAAGCTTATCCTTTGACAAACTTGCCTCGAGACGAAGAATACTTTATTTTTTGTTCGTTACTCGTTTAATCTGACCTGGCAACCTAATCAAAACTGACCCTCCGCACATCTTGTGGAGCTGGCTCACCCAGCCTTCTCCCCGGACCAATCACGTGATTAACATGATCTTGTCAACAAAGGGAATGTGCTGGCTCGATCAAACAATTGTTAACTGTTAAATGTACGTAACATATTACAGTCTTAACAACGTGGGTTACCTCGAACTTGAAACCAAAACTCGTAACTTTTTTGAAATTTGCAAGCTAAACCTAAAAAATTATAAAAATTTGGATAAATAGCTATTCTGAGAGTTTTGGCCAGAATTACATGGCCTGATGCGAAAATGGGGTAAAAGATGTAACCGAAAACTTCTATGGTTGTGAATTGTTTTTCTTGGTAGAATTTGTTCAACTTACAGTTGTTAGTTGTAAAGTCCAAGAACTATCTTTGGATGTTATCTTTATTACTAAATATATACACCACCTGGAAAATTAAGGAAGGCCGCGTAGTCTAGTTGGTTATGACGTATGCTTCACACGCATAAGGTCCCCGGATCGAGCCCGGGCGTGGTCATTTTTAATAATATTAACGTGTTGATTTTCTGGTTTACTAAAGTCCCAAAGTTTTCTTAATTACCTTTTTGCCAACATCCCCTCGAAGGTCATCACCATGACTCATTACAACCCGATCAAAATCAAGTTCATCAAGAACCACACGCAAACCAACTTTAGCCGCAGACCAAGGCAGCCACACCCCATTAAAGAAGCATGTATTGAAAATGCCCAAGTACAGGTCTGGGCCCAACCTCCCCAAAGGAGCAAGCCAGGGCCTTCCTCCAACCGATTCAGACCACTGCTCCGGCTCAGGAGTGTTCAAATTGAAAAACATATCGGCCACGAAGATCGTCTTGATGTGCTTTTCATAAACAACCACTTCTGAATTGAGGTGTTTATCCAAGTAGACAAACTCAAAGTTGTCTACAATAACGTTATCAACACCAAGCAGTTTGAGAACCAGTCCCTTTAAAACACGACTACCTAAGTCTCGAGTAAAAACCACCTCAGGTTTTGATTTATCCTTTAATTTGGAGTCTTCAGGAACAAGTACCCTAACATTGGGGAAAACCTGCTTGTATTGATGGGCAGTCATGCAATGGTGGGAATTGGGAACAATTACCCAATCAATCAGCAAATCGTTTCCCCACTTGGCAAGCGCTTCGTCCACGTATGGACCATATGGAAGTGGCAGCCATACCACAACTTGTTTACCATATCTAAAGAGAACCATTCTGGCGCCAATTGGAATAAGTCCAAAAAGATAAAACGGCGACAGAATAACAGTTATATCACGGGAAAGCTCCCGAGTGACAGTAGGGAGTGGGACGGGGTACATTATTGACGATTCGAGATCCATGCGAGTATAAATATCAGCTGCGAAGTTTACATAATCGGCGGGTAAGCGATTTATTTGCGACAGAAATTAACAACCACTCCTATTTTAAATCTACAGTAGTTTCATTTTTATCCGGAATCATTTGTCAGAGATCCAGTGTCAGAGGATACATCGAACTGGAGAAATAACCTCACACAATCGATACGCTGACCTCATATGGTGATAAGAGAACCACACAAAGACTACAAGGCGGTGAAAGGTTTGGAGGACTTAAGATAACCTTAGAGGCCACGTCAATTCTATTACAGTAAAGAAAACTATATAAACTAGCTATATTTTAACTGAAAGAACCATCCTGTTTTTCTAAATATAAAAGAATAGAGAGTATTATGGAAGATCACATGAAAGCTAATCCAAAAGTTCCTCAATCGACTGGGAGAGATTCCGTGAGGAGTTCAACAATACCACACGGGACCCCCAAGAAAGGACCAGGGCAAACTTAGTGAAAAAGGCCCTGCTCAATTCTTAGGAGAGCCGGACTTCGTTAAGTAATAAATGTAATATATACAGGAAACGATAGCCTTACTTTGTGCCCTCGGTAGTTAAAGAATTGCACCCTCGTAGGTAAGTAAATCTTGTTTTGAAGACCGGAATTGACATCGGATTTTTCAACATTTTATACCCAATTTGGCAATTCCAAGTTGTGAAGTGCGACAGGTTTTGGCACATTCCCTATCGAAGGGAGGCCAATGGCCGGAAGTGTGACAGAGATAAAATCCCTCATATTTTGTCTACTCCTTGTTAGATATCAGTCATTTTGCTTGCTAAATTCTCACACGTGCTTTGGCAATTTTATCCCCGATTTTTGCGACTCCAAATTTTGCCCCTTCACCTGGGCGCGGCTAACAACCAAAGTTGGGATCTCTGCCAACAGTCCAGGACCGAGTCGGAAATAACTACAGACTACCCGGAATCCAACTATTGACTCCTGCACATTGGAGTGTCCGAATGTTTTTGGAAACACTGTATTGTCATTTAATCTAGTGATGGTATATCATACTTTTATCTAAATGGCATTTTTGCGGGTCAAGTAGTCAAATCTAGAATAAGTGTAACCAATAAATGGCAAGTCTTCCTTGACATTCTTGGATGCGGGTAACCCTTGAGCAGCTTCCTCCATAGCCTTGGCCATTGCTGGGGAATCGGGAACGCTTTCCAATTCATCTGTGGGGAAAAAGCGGGTATCGGTAATCGACCGCAACTTGGGAATGAATGGTGCATCCACCTTTCTGATGGTATCCCAATCAACCCCTCGGAAAAAGGGGTGTTGTTTAATTTCTGATGCTCCACCGTAGCGCCCCAACCGATGTTCAGACAGCGTCAAGAGCTTCCGAATCAAGTCTTCCGCCTCGGGTGAAAGATGGATATCCTCTGGAATTTTAAGGGTCTCCTGCCAGTTCAAAATCTTGCGGTAGGTTTCATGAGGGGTTTCCAGACAAAAGGGGGGCCACCCAATGAGACATTCAAACATGATAGCCCCTAATGACCACCAATCACATTCCTGCCCGTAACCTTGGTGGATGAAAATTTCTGGAGCAATGTAGTCGGGAGTCCCCACCGTCAGGTATGCCATCAATCTCCGCAGCTTCCGCCATGTTTGCATTTGTTGTCGGTTCAGCATTGTCAAGTGGATGGACTCTATCATCAGATTCCGCCCCGAGTTTGCCAACAGCTGCTGCGAAGTCGGCTGGGTGGGGGGTTTTTCCAACAAATTTTTGTAGTAATTGGAGTCGTGGGTCTTATGAAACCCAGTTGACAACCCGAAATCGGATAGTTTGATATGCCCCCGGATGTCAATCAAAATATTATCGGGTTTGATATCCCGATGGATGAATCCAAGTTTATGAATGGCTTCAATTGCGAGAACGCATTCAGCCATGTAAAACCGGGTGATATCCTCCGTGAAAATTTGCCATCTAATCAACATTGTCATCAAGTCCCCACCAGGTAAGAACTCCATGATGAGGTACAAATATTGGGCATCCTGGAACGAATAGTACAACAGCACAACCCATGGCGAGTCCAGCCCGGCCAAAACATCCCGCTCAGCCTTGACATGAGCCAATTGGTCCTTGCGGAACATTTCCAGCTTGAGAAGGGTTTTCATCGCGTAAATCTTCCCCGTATCACGTTTTTGTACCAACCTCACTTCCCCAAATGCCCCCTTCCCAATCACTTTGACGGTATTGAAGTCATCAAGCCCCAACTTTGTCCGACGTAACCGCAAAAATTGTGACTCCTTGCGTCCCAAATTTTGCAACTGGCGGTTCTTCCGTTCCTCAGACGCATGTGCCTCTTCGGTTGCCAATCGCTGCTCCATCTGTAACCGCCGTTGGTTACGCTCAACCGCATGGGTGACACTAATGTTGTAGTAATTTTCGATCCGCAACTTTATGGCACTGGCCCGATCTTGGACTTCCTTAGAGAAATTTTGCGGCTGCCGGTTAAAATAGACATACTTGCTTTCAGGGCCAGCCACCGGGGCTGCTTCCTCCCGAGACACTTGCAGTTGGGCCTGGATAGATACCTGCTGTACTGGCTGAGGCACCTGTTGTACCGGCTGGGTCACTTGTTGTACAAACTGCAGCGCCTGCTGCATTTGCTGGGAAGGTTGTTGCTGGATTTGCTGGATTTGCTGAGGGACATGCTGCACTTGTGTCGGGTGTTGAAACAGACTCTGCACCGGCAGAGGTTGATTAAAGTTTACCCCTAGCCCCCATTGACTCTGTGGAGGGGGGGTAAACTGCAGAGGGAAATCATGAGCCCCTGTAGTAAACACCCCCAGTGGGGGCATCACCGGACTCGACCCCACATCACTGTGGTGACCACCAGCGATGGGCAGTTGGGTCACCAGATTAATCAGACCAGCACCACCGGCACTGATCTCCAGGATATTGGTAGACAGAGAGTTACCCAACTGAGTGAACCCCAGTGGGGGTGGTTTGAAATTAAGCGAATCAATCAGAGTGAACTTGTCAAATTGTGAGGTTGGAAACTGGCCATTGGTGGAGAACTTTGGACTGGTTGCAAATTCTTCCTCCATCATCACATCCAGATCATCAGCCTGGGGTGCCACCCCTGAGTGGGCCCCACCTTGATGTTGCCAATAGGGGTCGTCAAACTCCATACTGGGTGGTGGTGAGGATGAAAAAACAATATGTACGTGTGCGGCAGTAGTGGGTTGAAAAAGACGAGGTAAAGGTGAGGAACCCTTGAAGAGACAACACACAAACACTACTTCCGGTAAAACCGGTTTATCTACTATATCTGTTACTATTGCCCAGATTTTTCTTCTCCACGGATGGTTTTTACCAAGAAGGGAATTATGCGCCTTCAGGCGACCCGCGAAGAATGGAGACGAAGACGACACGAACAATAAAATCCCCATCTACATGAACGTCGTGATCTTCAACCGAAGTACACAAACCTACGAGAAAAGCTTATCCCAAGCCAGTCGCAATGCTGCCAATAAAGATTGTGATGAAATTGTATCGGCGTCTCCGCGTTGCGGGGACGCTGTCCATTTGGTCATTTTTATAGTTACACTTTTGATATGGCCAACGGTTGGCTTTCCCTCCAATCTCTTTTTCAGCCGGCGCTTCCTTCAAGTTGCGCGGTTGACTTCGCCCCTCAAGGTTCTCTGTGGCGGTCCCTTACGTCGATGCCAAAGGCGGAGGTAAAAGTATGTAGGAGATAAAAAATTGGGGAATTATCGTTTGCTTGTCAACGGTGTTCGAGAAAACAAGTTTTTAGATTACATCGGTGTAGTGGTGGTATGTCTATATCTATAACTTTCCTCATAACTCATTACTTGTACTCCAACAACTGGCGTAATCTGTCATTTTTCAGCTGAATGGTGGTGATTTCATTCAGAATCCGGATCAACGCCGTGTGCTTCAGTAGATTGGGCAAGCCGTCCTTGTTCACCCTTGCCCGTTTCAGTTTCAGCGGTCTCTCGTCAAACTTGGCTGGCAATGCGTTAAATTTCTCAATGTCAATAATCAACCGGAGACAGCGTTCGTAAGCTAACTTGCATAGCTTACGGCGCTTTTGTTCCAGGTGTGAGTGATTGAGACGCTTCTGTTCCAACGTCAATAGCTGCTTCAGCAGGGTTCGTCTTCTCTTGCGGGCGCCCTCGTCTTCCAGAGACTCCAGGCGCTGTTGAGGCGAGTCCCCACCATTCAGCAGAGGCTGCCGCAGCTGGTGGGGAGTGGGGAGCAGATGGGGGTACAGAAACAGAGCCAACGGTTCTTCCTTAATCGCCGGTGCCAGCACCGTTGACGTCTTCATGGTGTGCAAGTTAAACACCGTATCAAACTCCAGGTTCAGGGGCACTTGCGGTCTTTGATGGTAAAAGTCCATCGGGTTAGCCAGCGCCGTGGGGTTAGCCAAGTTGTCCAAAAACTTCTCCAAAGCATCCAGCTCAGTATGCGAAAAAAATTTGTCGTATTGTTGATCAAACTCTGCATTCGTTCTCTCCTGTGATTCGGCTTCAGGGGCAATGACGTATTCCAGTGGCTTTTGTTGTTGCTGATGTTCAAAAGAAAACATGAGGTCTTGTCCCAGCACCGGCGGCGTCATTATATCGGGAGCGAACCCCAGGACGTACTGTTGGTTCAACAGCTGCACTTTCAGAAGGTTCTCAATCAGCAGCACTGCTTGCTTTTGTTGAAGAGTAGTGTACATCAGGTATGCTTTGTCGAAATCCATATCCGCCAGCACCATTTCAAGGAAGTTAGGGGCATCGAGCTCGAATTCATCTTTCTTGTTAATCATAAGCTCCATTAGTCAAAAAGGACACACAGTATAAGGTAACCGATTTTCCGGTGTCACAGACCGGGCTGTCGGCGATATATATAAGGCCCAGCTGGGGTAATGATTATTTTTCGTGCCCCCTCAGCGTTCGTACCGGGCTCGTGTGCAGGATTATGACAGTTAAGGATGTAAAATCGTCATTGAAGAGAGCGGCAACCGAAAAATATGAAACGCCGATGCGGGGCTGCGACTATTGTTTTACATTGCTATCTTTCCCAGCAACACCCGGCCTGTTAACAGCAAGTGATGGTAATAAACCGCTAAATCTACCCTCTCAACGCGATGTTCGGTGGACCTTATTGCTAACTCCGTATAGTGCATATGTCGATAGCAACTTTCACATGCCAACCATCACTACCACCCCAGACTCATGTTATCTGCGGACCCCAGTTTCATAGCGAGAAATTATGTGGGGAGTAGGACACAACTCCGAAAATGTGACCGAGAGCCAATTTGATTGCATAGTGGTCGGCACTCCTCGGATATATTAGACAGCAGTTCGGGACACAATCCTCTATTACTACAGGGTTCCCATATATTAATTACTTGGGGCGCCGAACGACATTCCTCCACTAGTACGTGGCTGACACATCGGTCGCACCGGGCACAAACTAACGGTTATGACCAAATATAGGGGGGAACGTATGTCCTATCAGCCAGCTAATGCACTTCTTTGCCCCTAAAAGAAGTTCTGCCAATTACAGTAATGCGCTTGCTTCACACAGGGTTGCGTCTGTACCGGAGAATTGTCTTAATTAGGCAACATGGGTTATTTCGAGACATCTGCCGCCAAGCTTTTGGTCACGCTAAATTCTTGCTCACATCAAAAGGCACGTCATAATGAAACAATAGAACAACGATGGCGTAATTGTCGTGGTTGACGCTTTGTTCAATAGTTGCTTTTATCAACCCCGACGTCTATTTTCATCTAAGTTCTAACAAAATCTCGAGTTTATTTTTTGCTTTGTTTCTGATGCTTGCTTATTCGGGATCAACTAGAACGCAAAAACGAGTGGGGCTAGGTGGGGGGCATCAGATCAAGGCGAAGGAGCAGATAATCACCCGTAATTGAACACACAAACGACGGCACGCAGATTGGGGGAATGTTGAATTGTCAATACTCCTTTCTCGTTTGGCATGGCAATTTCGGTTGGAGGTAGTCTTTGCAGTAGCGAGACTCCGCTACAGCAAAGATGTCTATCACATGGGTCCACTATGTAAGGATTTAGTCTATGCATTGAAGGAAGATGGCGGAGTATTATCACATGGGAGTCGTATCTTTATTCATAATCGCGAGATCTCTCGCTAAAGGTGTAATAATCGTTATTCATTACCTCATTAATAGTACATAGTTTAGACCAAGATTCTAGATTCGTGGTCGATCAAAAACTTGCGGATGCATACCAACAGCCCACTCAACTTGCGGAAAATCAGTACCTTTAACGTTGTGTCGTACAAATAATTAAGCACCATTTCCCCAATTTTCAAAATGTACAACGCCTTTTCCAAACCTCCTTGCATCGACGAGTTCAGTGATCCGTTTTGATACATGTACAAGTTGGCAATTTCCAGGTCGTACTTTCCAGGGTACTTTTGTTTCAACCCCTGTTCAATGCGGTCCAATAACTTGAGCACCTGTTGGTATCTATGGTTAATTTCAAACAACACCTCGGGTGCACCGGATGATTCTTGGTTCTTTTTCGCAACAAAAATCAGATATGTGGCAAGAAGCACAAATACATGGAATAACATTTGTGAATGGATGGAGTTGGGTAGCAGGCCAAAGTCATCCAGCACTCGAATGTGCAATGCCAGTTCAAGCAGAGCCAATGCCCGCGGTTCCGTCAGATTGCCAATATTACCATTCAAGAAGCCAAAATCAGTAGAAAATGCCGTAGACCCGCCGTTAGACTCTCCGTTTGTGTCATATGCTCGGAATAAAATCAATCGAAGAATCGCCAGGCAATTGTCAGTAATGGTGACAAAGTCTGGTCCATCAAGTTTCCCAATTGTGCCATCCAACCCCAAAGCTTCTCCCAAAAACAGAGAGTAGTTCTTTGATAATTCGTCTCCATTTTGCAACCATGACTGTTCTTTTACCATCTTGAATTCCACTGACGAGCAAATGCGGATAAAACACTGAAGCAAGGCAAAGTCTAGCTTTTCTACATCCAATCCTCCTAGACTGGGGGTACGGCTCTGGCAAGCCTGAGTGAGTCGGTCAAACACCCCGCCAACATCAAAGTTTTTCATCTCTTGATACTGGCGTACCTCATAGATCCCATGGGCAAGACAAACGAATCCGTACTTTGCAACTGATTCCAACTCCGGCACCAGGTGCCGGTCACGCAACAACGCCACCAACAATTGCTTGAACTGGAGCCTCTTGGCCAGCAAAAAGTGCACCAACTGACCAGGATGACGGGTGTCAAATTCAGCCAACAGCTGACACCGCCACACCGCATCTTCTTCACGAGTCGGCAAGCAAATGCCCACCAAATCATTAATAGAAAGTGTCAACGGCACATTGTACATCATCAACAAAAAGTTGGTAAGGCGGTAAATCATAAACACTATCCTATTTTGCAGTTGCAAAACAATCAGGTGTTTAAACCTTTGCTCATCCAGCGCCAGGAGACCAGCGTCCTCATCATCGTCGACAGCAAACAATAATGGCGAGCCCTGTTTAATCAGCGATTTCACCAACAGGTTAAGCGCATTAAGCTGGCGAATGACAATGTACACATTATTCTCATTGTCAGAGAACAACCCGTATATAACCAGCAATGTCAACAGTTGAATTAACCACAAGGGATTGGCCCGTTTTTTATCCTCCCCCAGCTTGCGCAGCTCCAAAAAGATGTGGATGGTGCGTCTCAGGGCCTCATAGAGATGTTCAGAGTCGGCCTTGGCGTTCGAAAGTAAAGCACCCATGGTCGCAATTAACAACGGCAAGCACGCTTGTGCCAGTTGATTGTTAGGATCTTCCGACTGGGTCATGGACATAATGGCGGCTTCCGAAAGCTTCGACAAGTGGATAAACGGAAAGTGGGCCAAGAACACCCGTTTGAATGTTTGAAGATACATTTCCAATTTTTCATTCAGAGGAATGGACGGGGTCATAATACCACTGATGGGATATTTGGATAATGCTTTGGTGATTAGGTTGCGCATGCGGTCGGTGAACAAGGTGTTTAGCAGATAGCCGTGTAATCGCTTATCTGTGGGCGGCCGGTGCCACAGGTCACCAAACAAGTTGATGTCTGATACCAGCGGAGGGGACACCTCAATACCCAGCAGCGCCACCAGGGGATTGTCACCGTAAAACGTATAACCACCAGGCAAAAATTTCAGACCAGGGTCAAATTCCTGGCCCAATTCATCGAGTTCAGACAACTTGTTGTCAAAATTAAAGGGCTGGGGAGTTTGTATGTTGTTACGCTTAGAGGTTTCGTCCTGGATCGGCAGTAATCTTCTGTAGTGATCGGTCATGTCTTTTGTGATCAGGTCGAAAGCTTTACCCAGCATCATCTGATCGGGAATGTCGTAAAACAGGTAACCGAAGTCCACTTCTTCCTTCACTTTACCAATCTCCAGGCCCATCGTCAGAGTTGGCATCATGTACCCGTCAAAGCCAAGGTTGGAAAAGTTATCGCCGTTAAGCGAAAACAGGTTATTCAGCGCAATCAGGGTACGCCGATCTGAGGGGGTTTCTGCCAACGAAAGAATGCCTGGAATAGTTGACAAGTTGGATAACCATCCGAGATCGTCGTTTTGAGGCATCAATTGGGGGGTGGAGAACTCGACTCCATCCAGGTGAGGATACAAATCCGAAAGACCCTGTGCTTGGCCTTGGGCGTACAGCAGACCCAGCTGAGCCAGAAATGATGTTCCCCTTCGCCGTCCCTTGAATATTTGTCTCAGCAAGCTGGAATTCTTCCGGGACATTGGAGTCAGCACTTGAGGGGTATGCTGGGGCATTTCCAGGGGAGACACCGCCAGTGGTAACTTCATCTTTTTCCGGAACGGGTCGGAAAAGTCTATGTCCATGGGGGTGTCAGCCACCGTCAGTGGGGAATTCAGCATTTCATCTTCGGAAAGGTCGTCATCGTCATCACCTTGCCCCCGCTTGATCAGTTTGCGGCGCAATCTGGTTATAGCATCGCTGCATCCAGCGTGAAGTTTCTGGGCATGTCGGAGTAAAAGGTCTCGTCTGGAAAACTTTCGTTGGCAAACTCCACAGGCAAACGGCTTCTCTTTGGTATGGGAACGTTCATGTCGACGCAAGTGCTCGAGTCTAGCAAACGCCCGTGTACATACCTGGCACACAAACAACCGGGGTTTACCCAGAGGAGTGGTGCCGTATGCTGTGAGTTCCAACGGAACATTCTTTTGGTCCTTGTCAAGCGGACTACTCGCCATGATCTTCTCACACTACCTCGGGGTCCGAAGGAAAATGGAGGCAAGTCAACGGGTGGCAGTGGGCTAGAAATTAAAGCGTCCACACAAACGGTAAGCTCTGGGGACTCCGGATTTTTTTTGCGGGCGTCGAAAAAATGTTGTGGGGAGGTGTGCAGATAGCCTGCAATCGATAAAATTATGACGTTGTAGTTGTCCTCTGGCTTGGTGCATATAACCAGATTTGTCAATAAGCTAGCGTTGCCAAATTCTACGGATGGGGTTTACAAAATCCGAGGTGGGGTTCTCATCGAAAATGAAATTTATATACATGGGGGGATAATGTTGGGGTATAGTGGGGTAAGTGCAGGTTAGGGCGGGGCCGGACTGAACCTGCGAAGGAAAGGGAGGGAGTGCACTGCACCGGCATAAAGGTCATGCATTTTTTGCAGAATATATAACGACAACTATGCAATAGGAGTGTTTTCCGGAAAAGGGGTGATCAAGTCCTTATTCAAGGGCTCATATGCTAAGGTCAGGCATAGGAAAGGTGGTGACTGGTGGATGGCGAGATGTGTATAGTGTGGCTAATGTAAATTGCAACTGTGTTGGTCTCCGTGTCAAAATTCCTCTTGTGGTTTGCGACTTTTTGGGGTATGCCCCACTCTCCCCGGAATCTTGCCCCACCTACCCTGGGTCTTGAGATTACCTGTGATCTAATTGGATACTTATTAGGGATGGAGTATTGAAGAGTAGAGGGTCGAGGGTTGACATTTTAAAAGGCACGAGTTCTCAAGTTATTTGACAGTGGGGATAGAGACAATATCTAGTATCAAGATTGTTGGGACAGCTTTGTGTATTCAAATTTTCAAAACTTTTGCAAATTTTTCAAAGGGAATATTAATTCAAATTGGCCTAAAAATTGGGTACGTTTTCGATTTCAATGGAAAGCGTAAATACAATCCCATTGCAATTAATAGAGTTTACATATTCAATTTTAAGGTACTTTATATCACACACATATATCTTTCTATATAACTCCTAATATCATCCCCTTTAGTCATTAACCAGCCCCGGGTTAAGTAGGTTTTCTCTCCACCATCACTCCGCTGGTGGTCGTTGATCCTAATTCGCGTTTACGCGTCGCATCCCAACGCGTTCGTTCACCATGGGCAAGCGGCTGCTAGAAGATGATGTGCCGGAAGGCAAGCGATTGAGAAGCGAATCAACAGAACCCACCCCCGTTGCCGACCTGTCGTTAACTAAGAAAGAACAAGCGAAGCTAAGGGCCGAGGAAAATCGGGTAGTTCGTGAAGCAGCGAAGCTACAAAAGGAGGAGGAAAAGCGACAAAAAGAAGAACAACGTCGTGTACTCGCCGAGGATCGAGCAGAAAAGAAGCGACTCCTTGAACTCGAAAAACTAGAAAAGAAGCGGAAGCTTGAAGAGGAACGGGCCGAAAAGAAGCGAGCCCAGGAAGCCGAGAAAGAAGCGAAGCGGTTGGCGGCTGAAGAAAAGAAGCGTGCCCAAGAAGCAGAAAAGGAGGCGAAAAAACGGGCTTTAGAAGAGAAGAAACGTGCTCTTGAGGAGAAAAAGAAGATTGCCGAGGAAAAGAAAAAGGCGGAAGAAGATGAGAAGCGCAGGAAGCTAGAAAAGGAGCAGCGCCTGCAAAAAAATCTCATGTCCTTCTTTAAGAAAAAGGAACCCATAGCCAGCACCGAAACCACCACCGAGGAGCTGGAGTATCGCAAGTTTTTCACCCCATTTAATGTGCGGGAGAACACTCGTTTGGCAAAGTTGCCGCCAATCG
The DNA here is from genome assembly GCA_030563345.1 of Diutina scorzettiae. Classification (NCBI taxonomy): domain Eukaryota; kingdom Fungi; phylum Ascomycota; class Pichiomycetes; order Serinales; family Debaryomycetaceae; genus Diutina; species Diutina scorzettiae. The sequence continues at coordinate 44,077 of JAKUCB010000014.1, forward strand.
ATGACGAAATCACTCAGCGTTTGGATGACGTTATCAATGGCAGTGCTGAACCACTGGTAAGTCTCTGGTTACAAAATCTCAATCCCATTACCCGTCAGCCAACCCATGCATATCGCCCTCCGGTAGAAGTGGAAATGACCCGAGGAACAGATGAATTTGCCACTGCTATAACACAAGTGGGTCCAATTAAATTTCTCAGCTTTTATGAAAATAACGGCCGGCAATACTTGGGCACCTGGAGTGCTAAAATTCATCAACAACAGGTTCTGGCAGTGTCGCCATTAAATAAGATAGAAGGCGTGGATTATGATTATGATTCTGATTTAGATTGGGAAGGCGATGCTGACGATGTTGACCGTGAATCAGATGAGGACGATGCTGACGATATGGAGGCTGATGACGATGATTTTGTCGAACAAGACCAGAAGCAACCATTCCGCCCATTAGGCGATGAGCTACCAAAAACAATTCTAAGGGCCGATGACCCCGTTTACTTTCGTGATTTCAAAGTCACGGTGTTGGTGGAGTGCGCGACAAAGATCGATCCATTTGCGGGGGCACTAACGAGCCAAGCAACGAAACATGCGGAGGAGGCGAAACTGGTTTCCAACACCCTTGGCCTGTTTAATAACCCTAACCGATTGGTGGCGAAAAAGAAGATTATCGCTGACCGGAATCTCGTTGCTAAGCTCATTAAGTTTATTGACAGCGAGCAAGAAAAGGCCTGGCCCATTGGTACATTGGTTGACTTGGCATTGCACCACTTGGGGACGCTGGTGAAGAAATTAGAAGTGAAAGAGACTATCAAGGCTGTGGCAGAGCGAAAGCCATCGTGGCGGGTCACCGACCAAGCTCGATCAGACTTTGGCGAAGAGTTGAAGAAATTGGATATGGTTAGTTAACCTATGGGCTGGACCCTATCATCCCATTACCATCCTGTATTTACCTAATAAAAACCTTCCAACCCGGTTGGAATATCTATTGTCCCATAAGGTCCTCCATCACCTTTCCTGATGTCACCTCGTCCAAAACCTTATTTCTCAGTCGTACTGGCTTCTGTACTGCCGCTTGTTGAGGGGCGGCACCACCAACACAAATGTTACGTTCACGATGCTTCTTCAACGCATCCAATCGGGCAAACTCCTTGCCACAGGGACACTTGCAATGACGAGCTTCCAAGTGGCCCTTGACGTGACGATTTAGATCGTGTTGCCGGACAAACTTCTTAGGACAGTATGAACAAGCAAATGGACGATCACACAAGTGGGTCTGAATATGAGAACGAACATTGTACCGCCGGGTAAACTTCTTTCCACAATCTCGGTAGGTACAGGTATAGGTCTTGGATTCATCAGGACCCACCCAGTACCGGTCCAATTCCCCCGGAGGCAACAACAGCGTCTTTTTAATTCGTTTCGGCGTCAGTTGCTGAATGTGTTTGCGGACATTTTGATTGGCCTTTGGGTTAGGCAGGATAATTGGAGACCATTCAAGACGTACTGGTGATTGTTTCACCGGGGTATTAGGCAAGGCCAGCGCCTTAAGGGGAGTAATCTGGGGAATAGTAGCATTGGCATCCATGGTGTCATCAGCGCCATGCGGCCGGACCGGCAACCGCAGAGGCGAGGTGTATTTAATAGGCAGAGACTGTGGGAACAGCATCTGCTCCATTTGGGAGAACGTTGCCTTCTGTGGGGTCGAGAACATCACATCGTTAGGCGGTACAACCGTGTCCGGTTCCAGGAAGAATTCCAGGTTGTAGAAGGGGGTTTCGTGTTTCAATTCGGGGTGTACTGGCGACAGAGCCAAATGGCTGGAAAATACCAGTCTCAGTGGCAGCGGTGAGGTCGGCTCGGGAGACAGCCACACTGGCAGCAGATCAGTGGTCACTGGACAGGGTGGGGGCAAGAACGCATTATCACTGAATTCCAAGTTGATCGGTTTTGGTTCTTGCACCGGAAGGGGAACGTATTTTTTATCAAGCAATGGCTCAATATCATCGACGTAACTGGTAGCCTCTCTGTTGTTCAATTGTTGCAAGTAACGGACCAGGTAATTTGTAGTAAACGAAGCCAGCGCCGACTTTGCTCCAGGCAGGGAGTGCAAAGCGCGTTGGGGCATTCCAGGCAGCAGCGGAGGCGCCTTTTTAAAGTCACCATAGTAGCCCTCATCCCACCCTTCTTTCTTAATGGGGCTCAGAAAGAACCCCTTGTCATCGTCCAAATCAAAATCTAAGAGATCGTCACCCCCCACCATGGCAGCTGATTGGTGCTTATACAAATCAGCCACCTGTGACGGAGCAGTGACACCAAAAATAGCGGTGCCGGAAATTTTCCGCTGACCACCAGGTACGGGTCCCGAATACTGGGGGACATCAAGGTCTTGGAGGCCACTAAGGGTTTCATTCAACATGTCCTCCAACTCAAATGGGGTGTCAATGTCCCAATGGAGGTAGTTCATGATAGCGGCGGTTGGTTATGGGTATACGCAGAATAGCTCCAGTGGGCCTTCAACATCTTAAAAGATCTGCTCACTGCGAACCTGACTTCTCAGATAGGACATTTAGAAAACAACGCAATCAACCCAATTAGGCAATATCAATAACAAAGGAACGAGTGACATTGACGAGCAATTAAAAGTCGGTTAATACGGAAAAATCATTTACGGGCACAATAGGTTTGTATTGGGTACCTAAACTGAAAACAGTTCTATTTACCTACTTTGCCGCAATGCTCGGACTGTGTTTAGATCATGGCCCAATATGACCAATCAATATGCATTAATATTGCTATAAGCGACGGGAGGTGACAAGACGATTGTTTAGGGAAGGATTAATGAAATCTAGAGATTTGTTATGACGCACATCAACTATTGCGGTTTCAATAGGAATTGTAACAATTGAGCTGAGGTTGTTAAATGCCAACCCTAATTGTTTCAATGGTAGATTACGGTAAGCAGGGTGATCGAATGACTTCATTTGAGATACCTCATTAGTTGTTAGAATCCACTCTTCTACCGTTCCATGATATTTGTCACCTAGAAGCCGAGCCATGCGATCTAGCCTTTCATTGGTAACGTGACACCCTCTCATAACTAGTTTCCGGCAACAGCTAAATAATTGCAGTGCTGAACTTTTGTCATCGTAACGGACAAGATTGTTAAGGAACCATTGGTTATATGAGACATCCAAAGTAGAAACAAATGACGGGATATTTATGGTAGAAAGCTGGTTGTAGCTGAGGTCCACAAAGTAAAGTGGGGGGAAGTTCCCGATAAACTGTTTGAGCCCGTTTCGGCCCGCCACAAGCCGAGTCAATGTGTGTGGAAACCTTAGTTGTAACGCGTCAACATCCAGGTCCAACTGTGTACATTTGAATGTTGTGAGGGGAACAGTAATGGTAGCAGCAGCATGAGCCCCACGAGTGTGGTGTAATTCAAGAATGCGGAGATGTGATAGGGTATTGAATACAGAAAAATCTTCAATTATGGCTCTGGTAAGGCATAGCTCGTACAAGTAAGGAAATTGCTCAACAATATCCTCAACTTTGACATTAAGACAATCGACTCGGAGAGTAGTAAGTGCCGGAGTAGGAACAATAAATGTGAGTTTTGGTTGAAAATGTTCAAAATGGGTTACAAGATCGAGCTTTGCAGATTTGGGGCCAACTTTGATAAATAATTCAGGTATGGGCTCCGATCTCCGGCAGCAAATGGTAAGAGTGGTGCTATGATGGCCAACAAAATATTCACCCCCTTCACACCCACGAGCAAATACATTTAGCTTGACATTATTGGAATTCCCATCAATCAAATCCAAAACCTTATTGATATCCCTTAGATCGTATGGTCGCCGAAAGTGAAAATGAACAGAAATGTTCTTACCCATTAAACCATGGAGAAAATCGAGTTCGGAAAAGTAATTTTGATCTAGAAACTTACCCAACACCATGTACAAATTGATGTTATAAAACATGCTCAAATCAAGACCCACCTGATCCAAGGATTCCCTTCCACTAATTGGTAAACCGAAACTCCAAGGGAGGTTTGTAACAGGAGGAAATTCCATCATATGCTGTTGACACCCCAGCGTTAGCTCACGATAGTTGGGGCGATAATACAAGTTGATGATGGCCTTCTGATTGATTACCAGTTGGGCCAACAACCGCATTTGCGGGATATCTAACCATACCTGTACATCAGCTTGAGGTAGTAGATCCAAGATGTAACGGAGGATAGAATCCGGTAGTTTCATGGTGGTACAAAAACCTACTGACAGCATTTTTTAACTAGTTAGGTGCAGGAAGAACATGATTTTCTAGATAACGCTCACGTGAGATGATCTTTTCATGTTCGGGCCGAAGGAATATTGTTAATTCACATGGGTCTCACCGAAAAAAGTGTGGCATGCCTCGGCAATTTTCGGAGGCACACTCCGTCAAACCAAATGTTTTGAATGCAATGTCGAAATAACCGCTCTTAAGCTCCCACATTCTTCCCCACCTAAACCACTCCCTTCGCACATAATGTACAGGAATTGAAATATAAGAGGGGCACTCGATCCGTGGCTATGATAAAGAAAAGGTTTGGTGAATTTTCACTGGGACTGAAAAACCCCAATTATATCAAGCCCTTCCTCAACTTCAATAATTCAATTCTTCCGTTAATAACCGTGTTTTGTGCTTCTTTTCACCCGGGAGTTATCCCCTATCTGACCCCACACTTTTCCCGTCTGATTGCCGCACTCAAATATTTAAACCCCTTGCTGCGCACAATGCATTACCATAATCATGTCCAACCCTAGAGAGCCCGTTTACGTTTTTACCGACAAAGAAACCATCTTGTACAACATTGGCGTTGGTGCCAATGTCACTGAACTCAAGTACACTTACGAAAACGACCCCGATTTCCAAGTTGTGCCCACTTTTGGCTCCATTCCCACCTTCAACTCTGCTGAAGCTTGGGAATCGTTTGCTCGGTACTTAAAGAACTACCAAGTCCACAATTTGTTGCACGGTGAACATTACTTAAAGGTTCACAAGTATCCCGTACCTACTGAAGGCAAGATTACTACCAAGTTCCAACCCTTGACCATTACCCAAAAGAAGACCAACACCATTGTTGTTCACTCCATCAAGTCGTTTGATGACTCTGGTGCACTTGTTTTTGAAAACGAAGCCACTTACTTCATTAGAAAGTGTGAAGGTGAAACCAAGACTTATGGTGAACGTCGCGCCTTCTCTAAGGAACTGTTTGATGCTCCCAAGACTGAACCCGAATTTGTGGCTGAAATCAAGTTGAGCCCCGACCAAGCTGTTTTGTACCGGTTGACTGGTGACAGAAACCCTTTGCACGTTGACCCCAAGAACGCCAGGGAAGCCAAGTTTGAAAAGCCTATTTTGCACGGTATGTGCACTTTGGGGACCTCAGCTAAGCTTTTGTTGGACAAGTTCGGTGGGTTTGATGAAATCAAGGCCCGGTTCACCGGTATCGTCTACCCTGGCGAAACCTTGAGAGTCACTGCCTGGAAGAAGGGTGACTTGATCATCTTTGAATCCTTCGTTGTTGAACGGGGTACCAAGGTCATTTCCAACGCCGCGTTGAAGTTGGTTGGTGACAAGGCTAACTTGTAAGTATATAGCTGGCCTATGATATATGTATTTGCTCATTCATCAAGAATGTAGTTACCTAATTTATCCATCTTGAGTTGTTTCCCCTCAACAAGCGCATCAACAATCCGTTTGTTTTCTTCTTCAAGGTCCTGTTCTTCCTCTTCGTCTTCATATTCTTCTTCATACTCATTTTCATCTTCGTCCTCAACATCATCATTGTCTTCAGCTTCACTAAAGTCACTTAAATCTTCATCATTACGAAGTCTCATAGCAGCAAATGCCTCTTCAACATCGCGGTTCTCATGCTTCCCGGTTCTTTTCTTTTGGTAACCCGAAGCCTTGACCTTTTCATCCAACTTGGCCACCCGATTGACATCCCGAGCAAAATTAGGATAGGCATACTTGTAACCTTCCCCGTAGCCATCTGTGTCAAGCATGGTGGGATCATGTTCAGGGGCATATCGGAATTTCTTTTCAAAAAATGCACGAATCCCTTCAACATCCCGGTCAAAGTATTCCTTGGCATCGGGGTGGTCAATGGATACACATTGGGGAAAATCGATGACAATGAAATCAGGGTTGCCTGGTTGAGGCTTATTCAATATAATCAAGTTGAATTCATTAAAGTCACAATGGATCAAGCCATGGTTGGCCAACTTGACAATGAAATTCATAAGGTCCAGGTACAACTTCTTCGGGTTGGTGTGGGTCTTGAGATGTTTCATACACACCCCATCGATCAACTCCATGATCACCATGTGTCTCAGCTGATCAAACGGCTTGGGAACATTAAACCCGGATTCATAGAGTACCGTCATGAATTCATACTCTTTTTCCGCTGCTAACCGACTCAAGAACATCCACAGCAGCAGGAACTGGTTATTACGAAGGTAATCCCGATTATTTTTTACCGTTTTGAAAGAGGTCCGCCCCAAACGATGGATCTTTGCAACCTTGGTGGTCCCTTTGGTGTCAGTAACCGAATAAATGTCCAGTTCCTTCCCCACACCAATGGTGGTACCAACGGCGGCAACCAGCAGTCTGTTCAACAAAGACTTAAGCGCCAAGTAATCATAACCATTATATGTAAGTCTGAACCCGTCGTACTTTGCGTTTCTCAACCGGTTAACCAACTTGAGCTTTGCTAAATCACCGATGGCTCTGTTGGTACCCAGAGGGGCTCTGAGCCCACCATATTGATGGATCAATTGTGTCGGAACAAGCTCGTGGTTCCGGCTACCGACTTCAACACCCTGAAGCACCTTCCAATCTTCGGTAGTAAGATACCGCATATGGGAAGTATCCAACTTCATTTTAGATTGTCTGTTTCAAAGATCGATATTATGTGCGATGATCTCTTCGAGCAGGATGAGACCGCGAGTTCGAAGCCACCACCGTGCGATTTCCATTCACCGTCACCGGCCCGTGCTGCGCGACAATGTTTCCCTTAATCCGAATGGGAGTGTGATACAACTTCTGGGAGCCCCCGCCTCTACCCCACCAACGAACGTTTAGCACCTTCCCATATATTGGCATGTGAACATGTGTAGATGGAGGAAAATGATCCCGAAGTCATTGGCACAAGTGATCAGGGTCTACTGGTTGCCATCCTCTTAGGCCACCCTACAACAAGAAGTAGAGTCCAAGACAACGCCTTGTCGTGCCACCACCATAACTTTTTTCCGGAAGAATATGTTTCATGTTAACATGTATACCCCAGACATATGACGGAGAAATCAGAAACCTACTTACCCCATAAACATAAACCCCACATATCCTCGGTTTTGCTGACGTGCTTCTCAACGGTCAAGTATACCGCTAGGGTGCGTGCCCCGCTATACGCACATGCTGGTAGAAGAGGGGAAACAGTTCCTGTTTTTGCCGATCGCGCTAAGGTTGACGAGGGGAGGAAGAAGTAATAAGTATGTAAAAAATACCAATAGCCAACTCTTGAACTGCAGCTATTCTCTAGATAACACCATGCGTACTGCAACCGGGTAGTCATAGTGACTCACGATTTTATTGGCTCAGCGCGTCACCGGAGAAAAGGAAGTGCGGTGCCGGGTCGGCCACCATTTGGCTAAATCGTACACGAAAGCGGGACCCGTTCAATTTTATTAATAGGTAATTGCCATCGGCCAACCGTATTAGAGGGAAATTTACACGCGTCATTTATCGATTTTAGTGGTGTTCCCCACACCTCATTGCTTTTTCACACTCACGGTGCCCTGGAAAAATTTGACCCGCATGGCGTCATATAAATAGTTGCAACGCTCGCCGCCCCACCACTAGATTCCGAAAAATAGTAGTGCCACCATGAGTGATTACGCCCAGGAATTGTTTTCCCAGTTTAAGGACGGGGACGACCATTTGTCACTTGAACGGTTTATTCGTATTTTGGCGCCATTTAAGAATGACATCAACCGCGATCTGTACGCGTTGTTGTACTTGTTGGCTGATACTGACAGAAAAGGGTACCTCAATCAACAGGACTGGACTCGGTTTATCAACATCTTAAACCTGACCGATGGCGAATTCAAATTGTTGTTCGACTTTATGGATTCGAACAAGGATGACAAGATTTCCTACGATGGGTGCGTGCGGGCGCTTACCCAACTTAACAAGTCGATTGACCCTAATTACCACCCTAAGTTGAATAAGCAGAATTGGGCGTACTTGACCCGGTTTTTTGAACCTTTTGGCTACATCCACTTGGAAGATTTCGTCACCTTGACCAATAACTTGCCTATTACAAAATTGATTGGTGGGTTTGACTTGATTGCCAAGGATGGTTTGATTGACAAGGAACAATTTGTTAGCATTTTGCAAACCAATTTGTCTCACAAGTTGAGTTCTAAGCTTAAGGGGGCCTTGTCTACTGTCACCGACTATTTCCCCGATTCCAAGAACAAGTACACCTTGGCTAACGTCTTGTTTGTTTACAACACCTTGAATAAGGTCGATTTGATCAATGAAGTGGTTGCCAACACCCCTCCTACCAAAAGTGACAAAGATGACATAACCATCAACAAAATGGACTTGTACACCCACTTGAACGACCACTTGCTTAAATCCTCAAACTTTAAGCCGGTTTCTGTGCGGGAATTGGATTTATTATTCAACTTGATCAACCACAAGTCCCTGGATAACATCACCCGGAGAACTTTGATCGACTACTTAAATCCCAATTACCAAAACAACCTTCCTACTCTTGATCCCATTTTCAATAACACCCTTTCCAAATTCCACGTACCCGGGGTGCAATTTGGCGACAACGACAACTTTTCGTTGTGGCCGATTTTCGACTCGCTCTACTCGTTCTTCTTGGGGTCTATTGCTGGTTGTATTGGTGCCACCGCTGTTTACCCCATTGATTTGGTCAAGACCAGAATGCAAGCTCAAAAGCACAAGTCGTTATACGACAACTCGTTTGACTGTTTCAAAAAGATCATCGCCAGGGAAGGTGTTAAGGGGTTGTACTCTGGTTTGGGGGCTCAATTGGTCGGTGTGGCTCCTGAAAAGGCCATTAAGTTAACCGTCAACGATTTGATGCGGAAAATCGGTTCTGATGAACATGGCAAGATCACTATGGGCTGGGAAATTTTGTCAGGTTCCTCCGCTGGGGCCTGTCAAGTTATTTTCACCAACCCCTTGGAAATCGTCAAGATTCGTTTACAAATGCAAGGTAATATCCAAACTCCGTCTGCTCCCGGGGAAATTCCCAAGAAGCGATTGAGTGCCATGCAAATTATTAGACAATTGGGTATCAAGGGGTTATACAAGGGTGCCTCTGCGTGTTTGCTCAGAGATGTCCCTTTCTCTGCTATTTACTTCCCCACCTATGCCAATTTGAAAAAGTACATGTTTGGGTTTGATGCTGAAGACCCCAAGAAAAACAGATTATCCACGTGGCAATTGTTGGTTTCGGGGGCGTTGGCCGGTGCTCCTGCCGCGTTCTTCACCACCCCTGCCGATGTTATCAAGACCCGGTTGCAAGTCGAATCCAAGCCTGGCCAACACAAGTACACCGGGATTGCCAATGCCTTTGGCATCATTTTGAAGGAAGAAGGGCCTTCCGCCTTCTTCAAGGGTTCCTTGGCCAGAGTTTTCCGGTCATCTCCTCAATTCGGGTTCACCCTTGCTTCTTATGAATTGTTGCAAAACATGTTCCCCTTAACTCCTCCAATGACCAAGGAATCGCTGTACAAGTCGGTCACCGGCTACCCTGGGATTTATGACTTGTCCAACGACCAAGTGTACAACTCGCAAGGCAACAACAGACGTCTTATCTATACCACCAAGCTGGATATATTGGGTACCGCTCATGGGTCGAAGCCGACGGAAGAAGAAGTGGTCAAGGTCCCTGCTTCCTACGTTTACAAGGGCGAAGATACGCTTAAAATGCTTTACGACCTCGACTTTAAGTTTGCGGGGTTCAACAAGAACTCATACGAATCTTACCTCCAACAATACTCTGGCAAAAAGTAATTATGACATGGGCCTCCTATAGAATTTACGTAATACGACATGACGATAGCTACACAAACATGACCTTCTCGCACATGCAATCATTGGCGTCGAGGGGCTCCTGCTCGATGCAGATGAAACGCCAATCACGTGATGTACACAGGATATATTCCACAGCAAATAGCTTCGACGAACGCAATGTCTGCTAACGATTTCTATAACGAGGGCAGTAAAGAAGAATACAAGCCCAGTGAGTCTGTTGAACAAGGCATCGCTGAAGGCGAAAGGGGGTTTCTTGGGGATGTCATTGGCGGTGTTTCTGGCCATTCATCTGGTGGCTTCCTGGCTGGGTCTGTGTTGGGGAGTGTTATCAAAAATGAAATTTCAGGGGGCCGTAACCATGGCCAACAGGGTGGTCTGAGCGGTGGTTTTGGTCAAGTTCTTGGTGCGTTGAGTGGTTCCTCTCATGGCCAACAACAGCAGAGTCAAAGCAGTGGTCTCGGAAGCATTATTAGTTCGTTGAGTCATTCGGGCCAGAGTCAAGGTAACTATGGCTCCTCTTCTGGTAGTGCTGCTGGCGGGGCTGGTCTTGGTGCTGTGCTCGGATCGGTTTTGGGTGGTCAAAGCAACCACAGCGGCAACCTGAATTACGGTGGTAACCTGAACTATGGGAGTAACGGTGGTAACCACGGTAGAAATGACTACGGTGGTGGTCGCAATGACTACGGTGGTGGTCGCAATGACTACGGTGGTGGTCGCAATGACTATGGTGGTGGTCGCAATGACTATGGTGGTGGTCGCAATGACTACGGTGGTGGCCGTGATGACTATGGCGGTGGTCGTAATGACTATGGTGGTCCTGGCGGTCACGGCGGCCATGGTGGCGGCAATGGTGGCTTTGGTGACCAAGGGTTCTCCAGACAAGACTTTGGTTATGACCGGAATGACAGAAATGACAGATATTAGTTGATTGTACTTTTATAAAAATGTAAACACCGTTCGCGCATTACTTTCCAACGCGTATAGGAAAATTTCTTTGGGCGTCTAACTTCTAGGTGCCGGCACTGGCACTGTCGGAATCTTCTCAACTAGAGAAAATCACAGCAGCGAAACTATAAGTGACCACCCCATGGATTGGCCCACTTTGAGAGATCATTGAAAAATTGTTCTTTGACGTTTTCACGTCGGGATAGTCCATGTTTAAGAAGGCTGTTTGGGTTAACGAAGTCACCTTTCCTACCAGTATACTTCCGGCAAAAGATGGACATTGATTTTTGAAATGGTATCTGACAATTGAGTAATTACAAATGTGCTCTCTGTGTCCCCCTTTATTGTTTGATGGTTTCGGTGAAACCATCCTCCGCTTGCTATTGCCCGGTTCCTAGAATGAGGGTTCACAATCCCTAGAAGCTCCATCCTGTAAGTTTGCGCATTTGCCTATTTAAAATTTTCATTACTAACTATATCTATTGCTTTGTTTGTTCAGCCAACGACTTCAATTGGGCCAAGACCGCCTTCTTGGCAGTACCACCAATAGCGTCACGTCTTTCTACCGAAGCTTCAAAGTCAAACACCGCTTTGACATCCTCACCGAACCGAGCGTCAATGTTTTGCAATTGTTCCAAAGACAATTGATCAATCCCAGAAAGCTTCAATTCTTCAGCCCCCCGCACACATTCGCCAGAAATGTGGTGGGTTTCTCTGAAAGGAACTCCCTTCCGCACCAAGTAGTCAGCCAAATCAGTAGCCAACATATCCATAGTCAAGGCCCCTTCCATCTTTTCCTTGTTGATCTTCAACGTCGAGATGACACCGGTAGCAATAAGCACCGAGTGCTCGACGGTTCTCAAAGCATCAAACAAAGGTTCCTTGTCTTCTTGCATATCCTTGTTGTAAGTGGAGGGGATGGACTTGATCGACATCAAAAACCCAGACAACGAGCCGAAAACCCGACCAGCCTTACCCCGCAACAATTCCAAAGCATCGGGATTCTTCTTTTGCGGCATCAACGACGACCCGGTAGAGTAGGCATCAGAACATTGAATAAAGCCAAATTCGGCGGTGGAGTAGATAATCAAATCTTCCAGGAATCTCGAAATGTGGTTCATGAACAACGAGCACCAGAACATGGTTTCGACAACAAAGTCCCGGTCAGATACAGCAGTCAATGAGTTACCGATCACCGATTCAAAACCAAGACCTTGAGCAAGGAATTCTCTGTCAATACCATAGGGGTGACCAGCCAAGGCACCGGCCCCCAACGGCAGTTGGTTGACCCGGGCTTGAATTTGCTTCAACCGCTTAAAATCTTCGGTAAAGTAGGTGGCGTACATCAGCAACCAGTGGGCCCATCTAATGGGTTGAGCCCGTTGCAAGTGGGTGTATCCGGGCATCAACACGTCGATTTCCGTTTCGGCCCTCTTGACAATGGTTTGAACAAATTGACCCACCATTTGAACCAATTCCCCCAACTTTTCTCTAACGTGGATCCGCATGTCAGTAGCAACTTGGTCGTTTCTCGACCGCCCAGTGTGGACCTTACCCGAAATGTGGGTACCAATCAATTCCCCCAACCGTCTTTCGTTAGCGGTGTGGATATCTTCATCACCGGGCTTTTCCACAAATTCACCAGCGGCCCATTCCTCACGGATGAGTTCCAAACCTTTGTGGATTTCCTTCAATTCTTCTTCGGTGATAAGACCAATCTTGTTGAGACCTTCAGTGTAGACCTTGGTCCCAGTCAAGTCAGCATCGTACATAACCTTATCATAAGGAAGCGAAGCATTGTACAAGTCCATCAAAGGGTCGGTGGCACCGGTGAAACGGCCACCCCAGAGCTTAGCAGTTTGCTTTTCAGTCGACATGTGGAGATGAAATGAAAAATGTTTTCAGATGCGCAAGAAATGTGAGTCAACTAGAGGAATTTAACTGAAAATTATAGCCATTTTTCTATAGAGTAAGTGATCTATTGGTTTTTTAGGATTTCTCCTTCAATATTGAATTATATTACATTTGGTGACCTCATCGCTTAAACCGGTAATTTAGTTTTGCCGCGGTGACAAGGTAATTGGAAGACATGAACCGCAGGGGGTCGATTGGAAAGGCATGTCCCATCTATACACAGAGTTAAGAGAATTATCTAATTTTATAAGAAACCTTTATATTTTTATGGTAGTCACAGTGCATTCCTGCTCCGGAGTGAAAAATTCAATCAGTTACCTCTTCATACTCAATCTCAGTTTCAGTTTTGTCGTGCCCAAGTTTAAAGCTACAAAATTATCCTATCGAAGTACTATGTTCGAAAAGTTGCCCGTATAGTATCCAACAACATATCATACCGGTATGATTATATTCCTATATACACTTAGCTATTCTAACAGCAACAAAGCTACCAAATCTTCCACCAAGATTTTTTGGACTTTGCCACCTCCGCATCAACCCGTGCCTTTTTAGCATCAACTAGATCCTGGATCTTGTTCTCCAACTCAGCAGCAGTACTTTGTAATTTCTGGTGTTCTTCCTTGTATTCAAGAGCATACCATAATGAATTCAAGCCTGCGCAAGTTGCCAGTGCGACAAGAAAAGTATTGAGGAGGGGCCATCTGAAATCGGCGAGTTTGGGTCTACTCTGTTTAGCCCCCGTAGGAAACTGGGCCCTAGTCGACGCGAATCGTAATCCTCGCATCAAATGGTCAGAGTTTTGCCGCTCTTCATTACGCGCACCAGGGGTTTGAAAAATCCATATTCGATTTTTCTTCAAGTGAACAAACGAACAAGCTTGACTAATGTTCATCTATCGTCCTGTATCGTTGCTTATACGGACAACTTCGACCCGTAGGGCCGTATCTGTTAGTAGCTTGTGTGCTAACAACATCCTCAAGTGGAATAACACAAGAATTGGCTTGAGAAGCTTTAGCTGTGGTGGGAAGATTATGCAAAAGTCGCCATCTCCCAAGCTTAGTCATGATGAACGGTTGCGGTTGGCCCAACAATCGACAAAGAGATATACAGACAAAGCTCGGATGAATAACCGGTCAAGTATTTATTATCTGGCTGCCTTCGGTATCTTTTTATTAGCACTTGCGTTCCTCGCTGTTCCCTTGTACAGGGCGATCTGTAAGAGAACTGGGTGGGCTGGTATCCCCATTACTGATACGAAAATGTTCACTCCCGACAAGTTGATTCCGGTGGACACCAACAAACGTATCAGGGTTCAATTTACTTGTCAGTCATCTGGGGTTTTGCCGTGGAAGTTTACTCCTCTTCAACGGGAAGTATATGTTGTACCTGGAGAAACTGCGTTGGCATTCTACCGGGCTAAGAATGTCTCGAAAGAAGATATTATTGGCATGGCCACCTACTCGGTGACTCCTGACCATGTGGCTCCCTATTTTAACAAGATCCAATGCTTCTGTTTTGAGGAGCAACGGTTGGCAGCTGGTGAAGAAGTTGACATGCCAGTGTTCTTTTTTATTGACCCCGAGTTTGCTAAGGATCCTCAAATGCGGCACATCGATGATATCGTGTTGCACTATTCTTTTTTCAGAGCATCATATACCGATGGGGAATTGGCTGCTATGCCATTTGCTCAAACAGAAATGACCGCCAAAGCTACCGTGGCGTAATTGTATATAGGTAGATCATTGAATTGTTATTATAGTAGGTTTGTAACCTTAATTGTTATGACCATGCAGTTCATGAGATAATTGCCCTTGGCAGTTGAGAACCAAATTTCTATTGGCTATTTGTATTTCATCATCTTTGCCACATTTGGTGCCATTGATTTTATGCATGGTTCGGGCCGGAAGAAGATAATATTACCCCGGATATCATTTTTTAAAGGTAGTTAACGGCCTGTTCACTTAATGAGGAATGCTTTGGAAATAAAATCCGGAATTCACATAATTTGCACCGGAAGTATTTTCTTGTGAGAAAATCGATTATGTTTTATTGCCGGCTATATAAACCGGTCCGCGATCCTGGTAGCGTCCCCGCTGCAAACCCCCCACGCACAGTCAATATCGGCCGATTATGTCCGAAATTAACGATATGACGAAGGTTTTCAACACGATCTCCCCGACCGCTTTCCGGACATTGAAACAAGTGAAGAATACCGGCCGTGTTGTGCCGATTGATGCTACTTGGTATTTAGGAAACAAGACGCAAGCTTATGATGAATTCAAGAACAACCGTCTTGAAGGTGCTGTATTCTTCGACCTCGACAAAGTGGCCACACCACTGAAATATCCCCACATGTTGCCTCTGTACTCCGAATTCAACAAGCAAATGTCTCAATTGGGGGTCAAAAAGGACGATAACGTGGTTGTTTATGATCGTCAAGGGCAATTTCTGGGCCCGCGTGCCGCCTGGACATTGGCCCTTTTTGGCCACCCCAAGGTGTACGTTTTGGATAATTTTCCCATCTACGAAAACCATGGATATCCTGTTGACCACTCAGAGTTGACGCTGGCATCAGGATTGCCTCCGTCGACCTACGAAGCGATTTCCAATTCAGAATTTGAACAAAACTACAAAGATCAAGTGGTGGAATACGACGAGGTATTACAATTGGCTGAGGATGGAAAGATCGGCAAAGATGTAATCTTCTTGGACGTCAGACCAGCGGCTCGATTTACTGCGGAAACTCCCGAACCCCGCGCTGGAGTCAAGCTGGGCCACATTCCCGGATCGGTCAATTTTCCGTTCGCTAACGTACGCAATGGAGATCTGACTTTTAAGTCGAAGGAACATCTTGTCAAGGCGCTTGCAGATCATGGCATCGATGCCACCCTGCCCGAAGCTTTCTTAGACGGCAAGAAGGAAGTGATTGTTCTGTGCGGGTCGGGCACGACCGCTGTTCTTGTCAAGTTTGCCCTTGAAAACGTGTTGGGTCTCAAGGTGCCGTTGCGGGTTTACGACGGCCTGTGGTCCGAATGGGGCGACCGTGCCCCCGAGCACTTGGTTGTGCAAGGTAAAGAGTGATTAGATAAATACAAGTATTACTCATCATATCCCATTTCTATACTATCTCATTAGCCACCGAATTACGTTCAGCCGTCATTAATTCTTCATCAAGTGTCAACCACTTGTATTTCTTCTTTGTGATATCATAACACTCGTTCAACGCATCTTGGTCGACAAACCAGGCCACTCTTCCTGCCGCCAGTTCGTTAACCAACAGCAGAGGCAATCCCTTTTCGGGTCTTTCCATAATAGTTTGGACAATGGGAGCCTTAGTCAACCCTTCCACAACAAAAGTAACCCGCAGGGCGTGGCAAACAACGGGAATGGTGAGGGTGACTCTGTTCTGAGGACCCACAGGGGCGTTTTCCACAGGAATCACCCAAGCCAACTTTTCCCGCAATTGGTCGGTGTGGTTGGGGAATAGACTAGCAACGTGACCATCAGGGGCACACCCAAGGAGGATACAGTCAAAACAGGGGTACTTGACGGAGTCCTTGCGGGCAAAATTATTAATCAAAGTCTTTTCGTAAGCATCGGCACATTCTTGGGGGTCATTAATCAACAGTTCATCAATGTGGAACACCTGGGGCTTGTGAAGGCCTTCGATCAAATCAAATATTTCTCGTTTAGCTTGGCCGTAGTTCGAATCAGGCAGATCAAAAGGAACTAGCCGTTCATCAGCAAAATATACATCCCACTTGTCCCATTCGATGTATTCTTGTCGCTTGATCAACCCCTGGTTTAAAATTTTAATGAGCGACCCCCCTGAGATGGCAATTTTGAATCTGGACTCCGCCTTTTTCTTCTTTTCTTTGCGTCGACTGCCACCATTTGTAGTAACGGAATGGGATTGAGTAAACGAGGCATCAGATGGCAGTGGGGCCATCAGCACCAGACTCAGCGCCGAGTGCACGGCCGCGTGGTTCTCTTTGATCAACGCGATTTGCTTGCGGTCAGTGGTCCCGTAGAGAGCATAATTCTGAGCCAGAATGACATGGTCAGCCACAGCATCTGCAACCCCTTCAAACAAGGGAAACGGGTAGATCAACGGAATGTGCGTAGTCATATCGAGAATCGCCGTCGTTAGCGTAGAAACTTTTTTTTATTGTGCGAGGTTAGTCACCACTTACATGCGATAACTGCGACTTTTGATGTGGGGAAGTCAAAATTTATCTAGGTAACACCAATCTAGATTTTGAAACGGAAAGTTACGAAATACAAACAATTGTAACACAAACGGATTTTCGGACAGCATCGGTGCGTAATTTCATAGCGCTTGTGTAAATAGTGAAATGGCTCAATTCAGATTATTTCGGTCCGAAGGAGTAGTGGCTCGATACCCCCATATTACTAATACATACATATAAGAAATATTTCTCAATAGTACCATGGAGTGACTTTGGGTTGACAGCCCTGGCTAGATAAGAGTACGACCAGTCCACATTGAGGTCAATAGGTGGGGGAATTTTTGGGTTATCGATGAAAACGTGAAAGACATAGACGTGGTTATTAAACAGAAGGACCAATGCTTTTTTTCCCACCTCCCTTCACAATCCACAAATATCCTCTCTTTTCCCAGTCTACTTTCCTTCATCGGTGCGCGCTGAAAAATTTCACATCACCATGGAAGGGTTCCTGTCTTTGCTTCGAGCATCGAAGATTGCCCAAGTGGCAACTCCCATTTCTAAACTGATTAGAGGGGCAAATCCTGTGATTCCCACCCATCAGGTGATCTACACCCCCAAGTCGCTGGCAGTGCGGTCAGACTACGGGATCAAGACCACTCTTCCCAAGCAAGTGGGTTACTCTCACATTGCGTTTAATGACATGGACAACAAGACGGGGATGCCCGACGTGGAAAAACTGACGTCAAAGATGTACCTGCGGATCCGGTTGCAAGAAAATGGTATCCATGTTGCTTATGACCAAGTGCAAGGTAATCCTTTGTTCAGCCGAGAAGAATATGCTTCCAACCACAAGCCTAAGAACTCTTCGATTCTTTCGGGGTTTAACTTGATGTACCTGGCGCCGAGCGCTGAAGTCAAGGCTGCCTTGAAGGCCAACCCCAAGCTTTACTCCCAATTCAAGTCGTGGTACGCCAACACTTACCCCGGTTCGTTTTTGAACAAGGCCTCCACCGACTTGGACAAGATTATTGCCGAATTTCTTGAAACCAACCCCATTGCTAAGAAGTCATCGAACATTTCCGAATTGAAGAAGGATAAGAACGGTCGTCCTGGCTCCGGGGTTCATGTGTCCCACATCCAAGGTACCGGTGGGTTGTCGTATCAACAAGCGGGGAGAATCACCAATACCCCCAACGGCTACAAATTTAATAACGTTGTCCAAGGTCGGTTGATGGACACCAAGTTGGCGGTCATTTCCGGCTTCACGGCTTCGGTGATGGGCACCGGGGTCACCAAGTCGTCTAATTATATGAATAACGTATCCGGGCGGACGATGCGGCAGTTCACTATGCCGTTTAAGGTCAACAAGGCCGTGATGCATCGCGATGGGCAAGTCGTGCTCAACGTCGACCCCGTTACCGTGGGTAACTGGGAATTCGGCAAGGGTGGCCGTGACGAGGGCCTGAAGCGGTTCAATGCCCAAAACACCCAATTTGCTCGGATCCAAGACCGCAACTCTACGTCGGATCCCGCGCTGTTGATGAACTTGTTGTCTGTGGTTAACCCTAAGTAAATCTGCGGTGAAACAAGCTGTATATAGTAATAGTACAAAATATCGAAAATGTAATGTGCATCACCATGCCCCATGACGCCCCACAACTAGACTTGCGATGTACTACAATATCTGTCGCCCATTGGAGCAATAATCTCGAGCCTGATTATTATTGTCAACTCGCGTACCTTACAGGTGCATGTGACTCTACTCATATCGTCATCTTATGCCTGCTAACAATCTCATACGCACAGGAACACCAGCCTAATCACTCTCGGGATCCGGTCACGATCTCTCATCCTGACCAGCCGTACCCAGGAAAACAAATACACCGCGACCGTTTCTGTTTGTATTAACCGGCCAGGTGTTTTTGTGGTGGCTTCATTTACCCTATTTATCATTGTTCATTGCCATCGTACCTGTAGTGCAACTTTAAACGAATTTGATACTATTTGGCTCTTCACCATGTGTAACCGATTTGAGGGTATCAGTACTAAGCACGACTAAATGTACCATAGTCTTCTCCGCTTCTAATTGTCCGGTTGGAGGCACGTATCTCGTGAACGTCGCGACCGCAGACACTATAGGAAAATGCATTTTCTAAGTAACGCGTTTTTTTTTTGTTTAATAGACCACTTCGTGAAAGGTGACCCCAAGGCGGGACCCCCCATAATCAATGAACTATCCTTCACTCAGCGCCGTGCTAGATAGCCGGCCAAAGATACTGGCGTTTGATGATCTAGTCGCCAGCACACCTCTGGTGGCGGAAATAAAAGGAATTTTACTGGATATTGTGTGGTATTTGGACCTGGTGCTGATGACATTGACACTGGTTGAGTATCATGAAAATGATCTACTGTGGTACCTTGAAGGACGCGACGGGATCCTTGATATTCACCGCACTTGTGACAATATTGATACCGTGATCTCACAACTACTCAATGTGATGGACTCGCTGGATAACTACACAGAGACAGATTTGCTTGGGGAGTTTGAGGCGGTGTCTGATTTGACGTTGGAGGTGAAAAAAGTCGTGTTGTTCTTCAAGCGGAACTTGGATATTGCCATGAGCTTTAATGACAATGAAATGACAATTTCGGGAATTACGGACGAAATCGAGGAATTGATCAAAATTCTCATCAAGTCCCAGGAATTGGTGTTGCAACATGAACCACTTGAATTACCGGGCGAGTTTACTCTATTATGTTCCCTTCTTAAAATCGGCGATACCCCAATGACAAAACTCCGAGAACTTCCATTTACAACCAAAAATCACAAAAAGGTTTATGACGATTTTGCTTTGGTCGAGGCTCGACTAGTCCCCGTGCTCATGTCATTGGACATTTTGCCCGTCAAGATTGATGAACTTAATTCGATGTGTGAAGGGCTCTATGAGTCTATGCGGGAGGAGCATGTTTCCAACTATGAACGATTGGTTCACCGGTGGGAATTTTTACAGCAAGAAATGAAATCCATAAAGCAATCATTTATCGACGTTCATTGGCGCCAGGTGTACACTCAGCTCGCCAAGGTCACCAAGCATGAGATTGTTCTGGCAAACTTGGCAGACTTGCCTGTTGATGACTTGCGCCAAGTGACAAATGCATTATTAGTAATCCACGTGGGAATTGCCGACGGCTGGCTAGATCCCGATGATGATTTGGACCCTGAGTTCTACAAACTTCGGAACCATGGCGATAAGCAATTGGCCAGTCCCACAGACACCAGAAGACTGAGTTTTGCCAGCCCCGGGGGACTCCGACAATTTCACACTGGGCGAGTGGTGCTGTCACTGTTTGATGTACTGAGTGGTACCGGGATGATAGAACTTAAGTTGGGGAAACGTCGGTCTGGTGATCGACGCCGGCTGGGTGAAAAGCGAGTGAGTTCGGAGCCGTTGATGGCCATTTCCCGTCTATCCCAAGAAGTGCGGCGTGGCAGCGACGGTGAAGTAGAAACCAGACCCCTGCGAAGCAGTTCTTTTGGAACTCGAAGTTCCCACCGGGAAAGTGTTGATAGTATTACCGAAGTCGACGAACTGGTCCTGGCGACTGGTAGCGGCGAAAAGACACCCTCATCAAGAGCCCAGTCAATCAGCGATGAAATGGATAAGAAAATAACGCAAGCGGTTGCTTCACAAGGGGAACAAAATTTGGCAATTTTGATGGGTGACAACAATAACGAAACCAAGAGCCCCGAGGTGTTATCTCGAACGACGACATTAGAGGACGACAAGGTGATATTGGACAATACAATCGTTATCTCCGATGATACCATGGGCATAACTGATATCACCGAAGAGCAGCCCACAAGTGAAAATGCCACTTCTGGTGAGAGCATCCCATGTCAGGAAGTGAATACAACCTCCAAGCCAATTGACGAGGGTAACAATATCCAACTCTGTGACACTCGTCATAACTCTGATAATGGTCTGACTTTTGACCAAATTCCATCCCTGCTGTCGCTGCTGGACATCTCTCAAGAAGTACACCTGTCATCCCTTAAAGAACGAGTCAATATTGATGTACTCTTTTCGCAATTACTGATAGCCCGCCACCAACTGGAACTCCCGTACATGATGCTGGACTACTTTGATCGCGGATTCCTGGTCGTGGGCTTAACGCGGTCAAAAATGCTGAAGATACCGGTTCTCAAGTCTCACAGAAAACGGGAACCAGCGGTTGCACCTGGACTCCGGTTTAACCTGTCATCACATGATCGACCGGCGAGCCCATTAGGCTATCGCCAGGATCATTTGCACGAAGCCCACACCTCGTGGAGATAACCACAAGAGAAGGGTCGTCAATAATAATAATAAAATAAAATACTGTGCCTACAATTCCACTCAGAATATATTACAATCTCATCTAGCCACCCCAGCCTTTTAAACCTGAATAAGTGGCATTCAGAGCTTGACTCTATGTTGTTTGATATTTCATCAGTGTGGAAAAAGAGGTCCCTGTGGGAGCGGTACCTGTGATAGTACTCTTGATGCCATTGACTCACCACTAAACTTATTCACGTTGGCGGAATCCCCCATGGTGAATAGCTTTAATGATAAGAATCCATCACGCTCCCAGTGTAAAAGGGAGGGTTCACGTTAAGATAAGCTCCATTGGGTGATGATACATGGTACCATATCTGCCATGACTATGGTTTAGGAACCACGTTCCCATTGCCGACTTAGCCGAAGCCTACACCGGAAGAACCAGGTCTGATATCTCAACCCCTGGCCACTAATCACCAACGTAGCGGATAGAGTGTCGTGTCATAGTTAATCACTCAAACCAAAGGTTTCAAGGTCAAAACAGACAAGTGAGTCGCCACAACCGCCACCATACCCATCAGTAAAAAGCCACCACCAGAGTAGAGACAGACAAGCGAATTGACTTGCCACGTTTCCGTATAGAAGGCAGGAGACTTTTCCCAAAGCGCAGTGTAACTTCGTTAGCTTCGATGACAGATTCTTAACGTGAACCGAAGAATTTTAAACCGCGGACACGAAGGCAATTTATAGTGAGATGAGCAATCGTACAGGGCTCACAACCAGAATATGCAGGACAAAAACCTTTTAGGGTTGAATTAGGCAAGAACAAGTTATTATCATAATCATTAATTAATCGACATAGCCTTTTTTTTGGTGGGTTTTTTACCAGGAGATACCGACTTTTTCTTTTTCATCAACAACGAAGTCTTTTCGCGGTAATTATTCATCGGTTTCAACACTTGAACTGGATCGGGAGACGGTTCTCGGCTATTGCGTTCTTCCGATTCCATGTCAGGATAAATGTCTTCAACATCGAACCGGGGAAGTTCCAAACTGGCAGTGGCTTCGTCGTCGTGGGACTTTTCGAACGATGCCCGTAACTCGATCATTTCTGCTTCCGCCTGATCACGGGCATCCTCGGCAAGTTGAAGCTGGCGCATCACTTGGTGGTTTCTGCCTTCATGGGTTTGAACCACCTTTTGCAAGTCGGCAACCTCCTGCTTTTTAGCGTCCAAAAGAGAGCGAAGAGACTCATTATCTTCATCCAATGACTCCATGTCGCCAGACAATTCGGTGACCCGACCGAGCAACTTTTCTTTTTCTAACTGGAGTTCCTTTACCACGTCTTCATGGAATTGGGTACCTTCAAGGGTAGTTTCCAACTTTTGAGTGAGAGAGGATACCCGCGCCCGGAGATCGGCGGTTTCCACCGCCATTTCCAGGTTTCGGAGAGAATAATCTTTGAACTTCTTTTGAAATTCGACAACTTTAGTTTCAAGTTCACCCACAGAAGCGGAGAGCTGGGCATTAACGGTTTCTTTTTCCGTAACTTCCAACCGGAGTTGAGCAATGACATCATTTTCTAATTGTGCTTTGGATTCAAGATCACTCATAAGTCGATCTTGTTCTCGTTTCCCAGCATCTAACGCCTCTTCAAGTTGATTCTTTAATTCGGCGTGCCTTTGCTTCTCCGTGTTGAGAGCTTCCTCAAGCTGGCTCTTTAATTCAGCGTGGTCTTGCTTATCCTTGAAGAGGGTTTCTTCAAGTTGCCTCTTAGTTCGAGCATACTCCGACCTTTCCTGTTCCATGGTGGTTTCAAGATTGCGGTGAACATCGTTACCACTCACCACAAGCTGCTGTTGATTTTCAAGTTGTCTGCGAAGGTTCGTACATTCCTCCATCTGTTTTTCAAGCTTTTGCTGGAGGTTTTCAGATTGCAGTCCTGCTAGGTTCCTTTCCGTTTCAACAGCGGCCAATTTACTTTCGAAATCGGTCTTTTCTTGCTTCAATTTTTCAATTTCTGCTTCACGAATGTGGATTTCTTTCTTGTGTGAGTCAAGCTGGATTGCAATTACATCTTGTGCCGCTTGAAGGTCAGCTGCGTGCAGTGTCTGCGAGCCTTCAAGCAGTTGCTTGAGCTCATTCAATTGATTGATTTGTAACTGAAGCTCATCGTGTTGGAATTGTTTTGCTTCCAATGACGCCACCGCTTCTTCGTTATTCTGCTGAAGCAGTTTAACCAAGTTTTCTCGCTCCAACATTTGCCGAGCCAACTGCTCAAACTGGCTACGGAATGCCCGGTATTTTTGGGCAGCAGCGACAATGTCTTGCCGAACTTCCGCCATTGAAACCAGCATTTTCTTTGCCTTGGTTTGAAAGAACTCTGAGCGCGTCCGTAGAGACTCCACTTGCGATTCGAGTTCGCTATTCTTTAGTTGGAGCAGTTCAACTTGAGGAGATGAATGGCGCTGTTGTTGTATGCCCATCGGCTGGCTAAAGTGAATGGGCAGTAAGAGCGTCAACGCCCTAGCGCGGTTACTTGCCACCTTACGAATAGCCAAAACCATTTTACGCGCTGGTTTCTTGACCCGAGCTTCCAGAGCTAGGCGGTGACTTTGTGTGGATGAAGCGTATGACGGTACCCGGGTGGAGGTGGACGTTGTTGGTTGTTTGGATTGGTAATTAGAAAATACCTTGGCCACGGAGTACAACGTTGATTTAGTAGCAGCCTTCTCGTGACCGGAATCCAAGCACACCACTACTTCATAGGGTTCGAGTGAGCGAAGAGTTGACCCAATGATGCCAGGCAGTCTCAAGTCGCCATTCAATTCGAGAACGGAAAATTGACCCTCATCACTGTTAACATTTACCACTAACATCCTCAGTTGAACTGGGGTTTTGACTCGGCACGTCAAGACGGTATCGATAACCAGTGCATCGAGGTCGCGTGTACAAAATTGGTCCGGTTGACGAGGAAAAGCTGGGTCTAAAATATCAATAGTAATGGAATCATTAATAACTTCATACGCAGACACCAGTCCCTGGTATTGGCTTAACAACTTGCGCACAGCGTCAGACTTGCCCAGATTGGGCGCTCCGATAAACACTACTGACGACTGAGGCCGCCAATCGTCGCCAATGGTGGCAGAAAACTCATAGTTAATGCCACAAAAACCAATTATGTTGTTGTCAACAGCAAACGCCGCTCGTGGTCCTGATTGTCGAACTTTCACAAGGGGAAGATTCATGAGGTGATGGAGAGTTGGGTGTATGTTTTGATGGCAGAGGTAAACAACACTGCGCGAAGCTCGGTTGTATACAGGACGCTGCACTTTAAGATGCTCTAATGGCTACGATACCAGAGTAATCCAGAAACCCATTCAACAGTTGGTGCTGGCTGATTTCCCCTTTTATTTGTGGTCCTTCCTCGAGCATCTGTTTTATATCTAATCCTTGACAGGCCACTGTTTTGTGGAGTGTATATTTGTAGACTTTAAAGTGGGTTGTTATTAGGTTCACCCCCTGTTGTGTTTGTCATTACCAGAGACATATTGTTTATCCTGTATTTATTGTCTCGTATACTTCTCATTCGGTGATAGATACACAAATGGGACAAAAGATAAACAAAGGGCAGATTTTAGCGAGAACTAGTGACAGCAGGATCGGAATAGTATTAGAAGCATTGATCATTATTTTTAATTCCTACCCCGGTTCTCAGCAACCCCGAGCTCATCGTTTCAGTTTCCACGTTCATCATAGTAAGCGTGATCCTGCCTCTAAATCAAAATAGGCGGACTTTGACACCGTAATCAGCAGGAATTTATTTCGATCATCTGCTTCCGTAAATCGCTAATGCTGGACATTGCCCTGCCTCAGATATTAATATGTACAGATAGCAGGCAGCCGGGAGCAGGAGGGCTTTTCGCCATTTATTAATCTAGGCCACGGAATAACTTTTTTGGTTTGTAACTGAATCTTCCTTGATGACGATACCGTTGGCGGTGATGGAGTTGGTGGTGGCCTACTGTGATACCCGACTGAGGTACCAGTTAGGCCAGTGTTTTGATACAGAGCATCCGGTGGCACGAATACTCCGGTCAACACCGGTGACCATCCATGATGGTGACCCCCAGTATATCCTGTGGTTTGACCATATCCATGTGGACAGAACCCTCACCAACGAGTATGAAGCAGTGGAGATTGCTGAGATTGCATTTGCCAATTCCCAAGTTTACCTGATCCTGCTTACATTCACTGGTATTGCCGTGGTAGTACCGCTGACAACCCTTCATTCGTTGACTATCACCGACACCATCATATACCAGGATCAGTTTACTTTCATTGAAGACAATCTTCCCAATTTACGCCGACTACAAATCTCCAACCGCATTATTGGTGACCTTAGGGTGAATGCTGGTCATCTCCTATGGTCCCATCTACAGTTGGCTAACTTTCGATTAGATCTTGAAAGCTTGCCTCGATTAGACACATGGATACTAGACAACTGCCTGATTGACGAACTGGAGGTGCTTCCGCAATCTGGCCTCAAGGTGTTAAAAGTGTCTGACCTTGATTGGGGGTATCACTACATTTGGCAACTGGTGCTTTCGCTGAGGGACAGCTTGGCTACCCTTAGTCTTGGAAAATTTAAGAAGAAGCACCCTGACATCGACATGATGATACACGAGTTAATCGTAACTAACCGCATTCGTAACTTGCTGTTGCAATACTCTCCAAAAACCACCTTTGCTTGTTCTCCATCTTTGGCAGTACTAAAATTGGACCAATGTACCCATCGAGTGTTCGGTGTTAACTTAAAATGCATTGAATTGCATACTCTTAAAATTAAGGACGCAAAGATGAATTATTTTAGCACCTGTTTTGAATTGGAGACGCTAAAAATAGGGGAAATTGCTTGCGATTTGGCCACAGAAATCAAATTCCAACTGTCACTCCGCCTGATTTCAATTTTGGGGGTAGCCCCTGGTTCAAATGCAATCGATTGGAGAAAGGTTACTTTCCCTAAAAACTTACTTCGATTGACTGTCCGCAATGTAGGACTTACAACCACCGAATCACTAATATTGCCACGCCTGTTGGTGAAACTTGATTTGAGCAACAATCGCCTTACAAATTGTCTTCAATTTGAAGATTTTATACACCTTAGAGTATTGTCACTTCGAAACAATTGTTTGACGACTGCCACCATTATTGCCCCTAATCTAACAGTACTTGATCTTAATATGAATGACTTGAAGCAGTTGGTGGTAAGTGAACTGGTCAAGGATTTACGAGTACTGCTGGCCTTGGATTGTGTTACTAATATTATTGTTTGGGAATCAGACGATGATATACTGATTGAACTGCTGGGACAGTTGCTGTTTCCTACAGCAATATTTCCATCAAAGCTTAAAAAGTTTCACTTGCTGACCAATGCCATCAACTCCCAAGGTGAAGTAGAAGCTTCCCCTTCAAGATCTAATTCAAGATCATTCAGATTACTTAAAACAAAGTTTCCGGCGCTGGTAAAGGAAGTGGTGCTTCGATGTCAGCTTATCGACATCTTCAAAGCCGGGTTTTCTAGCGGTCTGTGTTTGGTGCTGGCCACAATTGTCACAGAACAACTCGATCTCAAACAATTTGTTCTACCACCTCTGTTGAAGGTGTTGGTACTAGAATGTGGCGAGATTATTGATTTGCTTCTGATTCCAAAGCAGATAGAAAAGTTAACGATTAGAAGTGGCAAGGCTCTTCAGTTTCCAAAGAACATCCCCCCCAATTCATTTTTTGGCCACTTTGAACAATTGGAAGAATTGGTTCTCAAATGCCCTCCAATTTCCATGCTGTCCCAGTTCCCACTTCAGTTACCAGCAGTATCCTTACGTCACTTCACATTAATAGGATCAACAGTGGCATATTTTCAGTTTGTCGGTGCCAAAGTGAGTCAATTGACTTATTTGGCAATGCCTCAAGTGGAACAATGGACGTGGCCATCATTAAGCATTGGAAGTGGCAAAGCCCAAGCCAAGCATGCCAATCTTAGATATTTGACAGCAGCAAAATTGTGTCAACTGTCCCCCGAGGAATTTCCCGAGAGTGTAGTGGTTGTAAAGACGAAGGATGTTAATTACATGACAAATAGGCAGTGGTGTGTCGTGGGCCAGCTGCAGTCACACCGCATACATGTAATAGACCAAGGCTATTGGTAACTATCACACCAATGAACACTTTGCTACAAATAAGCACTTTTAAAACAAATCCGCATGTGGATGAGATTCTCCCTAATAGACCATTTTTAATGACACATGACAACTTAACATAAGAAACCGTGCAGAGTTACCTTCCATGGGTTTAGTGACGCGTCAGTCTACGCGGCATTTCTCGTCTTGATTTGTCCTTTAGGTCATGTGGGGGATACAGTCATAGATGTGTTTCATGATTGGTTACTTTTACTGTTATTTTCTTGCACTAGCATGTGCTAGGCTAGAAACTATCGAAAATCACGGGCTACACTGTGGAACGCAACAAAAATAATTTAGTGATACAATACGTGTCACCCTCTTGCTCTTTATTGCCCCCCCCCTGTAAGCTAAATCCGTGAGTTGCCGATTTTATTAGCCGACGGCGTTT
This sequence comes from Diutina scorzettiae, assembly GCA_030563345.1. NCBI lineage: Eukaryota > Fungi > Ascomycota > Pichiomycetes > Serinales > Debaryomycetaceae > Diutina > Diutina scorzettiae. The sequence goes on from JAKUCB010000014.1 coordinate 72,193, forward strand.
CGGGGCCTCATTCCCTGAAAAGGGTAAGGGGTAGATATTAATGAAAACAGACAGTAGAAAATTTTTAAAACAACGGAAGAAATGTGTTTAACACAGAGAGCTTGACCCTGCTATGAAAGAGTTGGGTGTTCTCATCGCCATTTTACACAGCCAGCTTCGAGTTTAAAGGCGACCCGCGCCATGCAGCAGGAATGCATACGGGCCAGACATAAAAAAAGTAACCAAAAAAACAAGCCATCAAAAATACCAAAAATGGTCAAGCGGTTTACTTTCATTATTATTTGGAGCGTTCAAAAATTTGTTGATTGCACTTCTGTTTTGGCAGATTGAATATTGCTGGCGCTGCCCGCCTCCAACGGTGGCCGCAAAGTGTATGCAGTCCAGACAGTGCTCGTAACCAAAGTATAAAAGTAAAATTTTCCTCACCGCTTCTGCACCTACCGGTCCTTGTCCATCCCGTTTCTAGCACCATAACGACCTTTTAAATAAGTTCGTTATGTTCTACTACGGGCATCCCTACCATTTTGAGTCGGCACCCACGGTGGTGGCCCAACCTCCGCCTCCGCCTCCGGCGCCCGCGACATCGGGTGGCATCCAACTGGTACTTGAGTATGATCTCAACTACATGGCAACATTTGTACTGTGGTGTGCCTTTGGTATGCTTAAACGCCCCCGGTCCCCGTCTAAAGAATTTGAACTGTTAATGGCGTCTGTGTTATTTGCAACAAGGTTACCTAAACTGACTATTGTCATTGGATTGGAATATATGAACCAACGTTTCTACCCAGCTCTGTTAGAGCTGGAGTCCATGTCTGAACACGACGTGTTCTGCCAATTGATTGTTGCCTTGGTTCTTGCCAATAAGTTTAACGACGACAACACCTTTACTAATAAGCTGTGGTGTGGTGCCACCGGACTCCTGTTGACTCAGTTGAACCAACAGGAGGCTGCGTGGTTGGCCGCTGTAAAGTGGAATTTGAATGTGGTTAACTTTGAGCTGAACATTCTCACCTTAGAAGAATGCTGGCGGTCGTGGATGGAACTGCGGGAGCCCGTGGTGGCTCCTGTAGCTACTGCCCCCGTTGCCCTGCCATTGACGCCATTCCTGCCTCACCACTACGCCCCCGTGGCTTCTATGACCCCCACCTACTCCGCGTACCCACCGGCGTATTCGTCGCCCTTGTACTCGACGTTCTCCCACGGGGGATACGGCAATTACAATTACGTTCCGAGCCATGTTGCTCCTCCTCCGCAATTTTCGCAGCCCCCTGCGTACGGGTTTTCCCTGCCTCACAACTACGGGTCCCCTGTATTTGACCCTGTGATTCAATATGCCCAAAAATCAGTCCACCAAAATCCCTACTACTTTAACGTTTACTAGGATAGCGGGAAACTGATAATTTTCCGTTTTTTTGATAAAGTTTACTGTGCGTTCCGGCCACCCCGTTCGGGGAAGTAGCGCACTCATATTGCTGTTTTTTTTAGCGTATCCCGCCAGTTTTAATATACTCTCTATGGTGGCTATTTTATATTGATATAGAGAAGAAAGAAATACAATCCTAAATAGTTGTAGGTTTATTCTTTGTAGTCGGCTTCGTCGTCATCGTTTTCTGCTTCTTCGTCTTCTTCATCTTCTTCGACAATGGTGGCACCGGCTTCTTCTTCTTCATCTTGCAACTTCTTTGCTGCTTCCTTAAAGTCGATAACCTTACCCCGAGTTCTTCTCAGGGTGGTGATGATGTTGGCGGTGTCAATTTCCAAGTCATCTTCTTCCTCCTCGTCATCATCATCGGCATGTTCATACTTTTCGTCATCCTCGTCATCTTCTTCGTCCTTCTTGGCACCGTCACTTTCCTTAGGAACATCGTCATCATAAGTTCTCCGTCTCTTCTTCTTCGGTTGCTCGGCCTCGGTGTTGATGTTCTCTTCATCGGCATCCCGCTTCCGGGTCAATTCTTCCGCCGGTTCCTTGGCTTCTACGGGAACAGAAACTTCTTGTTGGACTTCCTTAACTTCTTCAGGCATTGTGCAAAGTTGAAGGGACGCGCCGCACGTTTTATACTGAAGGGGGGAGAGTTGTGAAAATATCCACTTACCAAATAGAAAGTGCTATAAAGTTTCAAAATGAAGATAATTGTCTAAAGCTTGCACTGATTATATCAAGAAAACTTCAATTGCCAATTGCTGAAACGTCGACTATTTAATTGATGAAAACCGTAGTCAAAACTGTGGCGGTTGACGGACAAGTGCTGGTTTTACGAAAGTTGAAAATTTCATAATGAAAAAATGTGCTCATCAATGACGGAGAGCGAATAAAGTTAAAATACCGTTAATAGAGATCAATGCAGATGCCATTTGAATGGTCGTAGACGATTTAGTGGAAATAACTTAACATCGACATATTATTAGTAAAAGGTAAACGAGTTTATATGTCAAAGTCTACCGTCAAATTCAAATCTTTTGCTAATATATTTGCAATGAAATCTCGAGGATACAGTGTTTCAGTTTTTACCAAGAAGCTCTGCGCACCTCTTAACATTCGCACGCACAATCTCCACTACACAACCATTTGCACATCCCACTACCCATGAAGTTGTCTCAGTTAATAAACTACCGGCTAAATGTTACCACAGTTGATGGACGAAGTTATATTGGAACCCTCCTTGCATTTGATGGCCACCTAAATCTTGTGATGGGTGATACCAAAGAAAAGCGACTCACAAAAAAAGGCTACGCCGACCTCGTACAGAAGAATATCCCTACCTATGTTGATCGTGATCTTGGTCTTATTGTTCTCAGGGGCGAGCAGGTGGTGTCGGTGACAATTGAGCTGGAACCACTCACGCCCCTTGCAACTCGACTTGAGAAGGGACAAGGCACGGCCAGGCCCGCTGCTAAGGGGGTAAAACGGGCACACGAACCATAATAAGATGTCGGTTTATACTACATTATTATCTATAGAACCATAATCCAATGCCAAATATAAATCATCTCACAACTTAACAGCAGTTCCCGTTGGACTTGGTCTTCTTTTCTTGAGGTGCCGGGGTTAAGGAAATGGTGGGCCCGCCCGTTTGCGGCTTTTGTTCCGAGGTGTCCAATTGATGTTTCGACACCATCTCGTAGATATTCTTCAACAATTGGTGGAACGACAAATCGACATTATCGGAGCTCAACGCCGACGCTTCCGTGAACAACAAGTTATTTTCGGTAGCAAAGTTCTTGGCCTCTTCAGTGGGCACCGCCCTCAAGTGGTCCAAGTCTGACTTATTCCCTACCAACTCAATGACAATATTGGCATCTGCGTATTCCTTAAGTTCCTTTAACCACCGCAGCACCAGTTCGTAAGTTTCAGTCTTAGCAATGTCATAAACAATCAAGGCACCAACCGCCCCTCTGTAGTAAGCCAGGGTGATGGCCCGGTACCGTTCTTGTCCAGCAGTATCCCAGATTTGCGCCTTTACCCTCTTGCCATCGATCTCAAGTGTACGGGTAGCAAATTCCACCCCAATAGTCGACCGCAGCTCCAAGTTGAACTCATCCCGAGTGAATCTCAGCAACAAATTCGTCTTCCCAACGCCCGAGTCACCGATCAACACAATCTTGTAAAGGTACTCATAATCGTACGAGTAGTCATCATTTTGCTCACTCATGTTCTGGTCCCAGCTACTGTATGTCTTCTCTCGCCGGTGTGGGGATCAAACTACCAGGTGTCGTGTTGAAGAAAAGATCAAATTGCGGATTACGTGCAGTCTGGTTGAGATGCAGGACAACAACATAAGATAATAGCAGCAGGGGAATCGTGATCACCAGGTGTTTATATACTCCACGTGATTTCAGAAATCCTTTTACGACAATTAACAATTAGGAGGTCATCCGCTTTCTTCGCCTTCCCCTTTGTAAAACCTATAGAAAACGCGTCGCGCCGAAATATGCTGAGCGGACTGTACCTGAAATGAGGATAAAAAGATCAAATAAAAATTGAACCCAAATAGTAACACCGAGGTAAGAATCGATTTAAACCAATATAGTACACCCGGCATCAGTTGTAGGGTTAGATATCAATTGACGACGCGTTGTGGTGCAAACTTCGCCGAAATTAACCCCCAGGTAGTTATTATTGCTTATGCATCACCCGGCGTCTAGTTTGGGCTCTTGGTGTTATCCACTAGACTATACTATTTGGCGGCGATAATAGCGTTATAGACTAGAAAAAGGGGCTAGTTTACACACCCTTCGTTCAGTGCGGAGGGTGCGTCTTAGTCACGTGAACTTTACCAAAACTATGGCATTTATCTGTCATGGGGTTCCTAATTTGTATTTAAGAGTTGGAAAGTCTTCACAATTCGAGTATGACAAAAACTAAACCCAATTTCCTAGTAATTGTTGCAGACGACCTTGGGTTCACGGACTTGGCCTGCTTTGGGGGGGAAATTGAAACGCCTAACCTCGACAAGTTGGCCAATCTGGGGACAAGAATCACTGACTTCCATACCGCTTCAGCATGTTCCCCTACCAGACTGATGTTGTTGAGTGGTACGGATAATCATATTGCTGGATTGGGTCAAATGAATGAATTTGCCCAAAGACATCCTGAAAAATTCGACGGCAAACCTGGATATGAGGGTTATCTTAACGATAGAGTGGCAGCCTTATCTGAAATTTTGAAAGATAACGGGTACTATACGTTTATCTCGGGCAAGTGGCACCTAGGTCTTACCAAAGACCATTGGCCTGTTAACCGAGGATTTGAAGATCTGTGGACTTTGCTACCAGGGGCTGGCAATCACTACAAGTATGTTTATCGGGATGAGAATGGGAAGATTCCCCCATTTGCACCCCCACTTTATGTTGAAAATGACCGAGAACTCGACCCTGATACGGAATTGCCCGATGATTTTTATCTGACCACCAACTACACTACCAAGGGCCTTGAATTTATCAAAAGGGCCAATGATCGTCCCTTCTTTGGTTTTTTGACATACACGGCTCCCCATTGGCCCTACCAAGCTCCTGAGGAGATTGTCGCCAAGTACAGGGGAAAGTACGACAATGGTCCTGTTGCCTTGAGAAAGCAACGGCTCCAACAGGCAGCAAAATTGGGGATCATTGATAGCGAAAGTATTCCTCATCCGGTAACCACTATCCACAAGGAATGGCATGATCTTACCAAAGATGAAAAGAAAACAGAGGCAAGAATTATGGAAACATACGCAGCCATGGTTGAAGTTCTCGATAGGGAATTGGGGCGTATTTTTGATCATCTTGAAGAAACTAAAGAACTTGATAATACCTTTATCTTGTTTATGAGTGACAATGGTGCGGAAGGAATGTTGATGGAGGCCTTGCCATTGACCAGTCTTCGTATTAACACAATGATTGACACCTATTTCGACAATTCATTTGAAAATATTGGACGTTATAATTCGTTTGTGTATTATAACGATCAGTGGGCCCAAGCAGCTACGGCGCCCCATGCCATGTATAAAATGTGGTCCACAGAAGGGGCCATTGTTTGTCCGTTAATTCTTAGATATCCTGGGTTTAAAAAGGGTATCTTTGACGAATTTACCACGGTTATGGATATCTTGCCTACGATTTTAGAATTGGCGGATATTCCTCACCCAGGAAATGAATTCAGGGGCCGCAAAGTTGTTACCCCCAAGGGAAAATCCTGGGTTCCTTATCTTACAAACAAGTCAAAGGTGGTGCATTCTGAAAATGCAGTTCACGGGTGGGAATTGTTCGGCCAACTGGCTATTAGACTGGGCCGCTATAAGGCCGTTTTTATTCCCAAACCTTTTGGGGCTGATAAATGGCAATTATTTGATATCAAGGCTGATCCCGGTGAAACTGATGACTTAGCAGAAACGAAACCCGATGTGTTGACCAAATTACTTGACTACTGGGCTGAATACGTTGCTGAAACTGGTTTAGTAGAGCTTGGTGGAGACTTGTTTGAAAAGGAGAAACTCCATGATGATGATACCGTCACTTACCATGTAATTAAAGATTAGAATAAATGTTTTGTATGGAACGAACTTTCAGCCTAGGTTGATAAATCCTCATCTCGTACGATTCGCACTGAAAAATCGTCCCGAATATAATGGTGTGGAGGAGGGTGCTGTTACGATGCATTTCAGCACGGCCATTATTCCCGCCGCTACGACGAGGCTACTCGATGCTACCTATATTTTCTCGCAAGCCAACCGTTTCACCCACAACGCCTTTGGATTCGGAAATCATCGCACTTATTGACTCCCACCAATACCCTGCGCTTCTACAAAGCCGACAAGTTTACGATGACCCAGAATATATTAACAAGATTGTTCAGCATATCTTCGACAAATGTCCCGATATGAATTTGGTTGCATCAGAACATGAGATCGAATTGCCGTACCATAAATTTGCCGACAATTTGCGGCAGCGAATGGTGGATGTCGATACTCCCTTTTACCATTATATTTATCTGCACATCCCTCAGCTTTATCAGTTTTTGAAGCAGGCAGAGCCAATGATGTTTAATAACCGCCAATTCCATCAATACCTAATTTGGTGTGCGTTTCACATGGAGGACACCAGTACCATTCAAAAGTTGGTGTTTACCGGTGATGAATATGACTGCGAAACATTGGGATATATGGTGGCTCTGTTTATTCAGAATTTGGATATTGCATTTACTAAGCAGGTCGTATCACATTTTGTCCATCGTCAGCGAGCCGAAGACATCAGTCAGCTTTTACCGGTAATTATTTCGGAGTTGGAAGCGGTTGATTCATTATTTGATAACCACCGGTTTTTTTTCCGGTTGTGGCGGGATAATCAAATGCTGGTTCTGCCAAAAGCAAGCTACCTTCTAATGCGCCAATATTATAAATACGGTACTTCCAAGGACATAGAAGAGTTACAAAAGTTTATCACCACCATGCCTCACCAGGATCATTATCTCATTAAGACTGCTCGGCTCCAACATGAGATCAGTTCTCGTACCCCTGGCTCCCGGAAAATAATTACAGAAGCCGACATTTCACGGTTTGGGGAAATTTGCGATTTAACAAGGTCCCCCGATGAACGGATTGATTGCTTGTATAATTTCCTACGGTACTTTTGTGCCCATCTGTCGTTCACGTATGTTCAATTGGTGTTGGCAGAAATGAAGCGTCATCACCTCAACCAGCACCCCTTATTTCCCAAATTTCACCTATTGGTGATGCGTCACTTCGTTTCCAACCAGCGGTTTTTTGATCTGTGGACCTATATGAGAGCAGTCGCAAAGACAAACCCAAAGTCATTTTCTGAACAACACCTTATTAGTTGGTTTGATGCGTTTGTGGCTACGTACCCCCACTACGTTCCCGAATTTAAGCGCCAATTTGACAATTGGATGGAAACAAATTTTGACGCGGAAGATGTTGCTCGGTTAGCTCTGACATTTTCTATTACCAAGGTTGAGTCACAAGTAGCACCATACAACTTACTGTCATCACCTTTGGTACTTCAACCAAAAAAGTATAATCTGATATACTGGAAGGATATCGGTTGGTCTCATCTGCATTTTCTTCCCAAAGTTGTCGTCAAGGATCAGGTAGTGTATCGGACCACTCGAGGATTTGTCGATGTTATCAAGAAGGGGGTGCGGGTCGATCCCCTGCTTGTTGCCGCTACCTTCCGCCGGTCGGATATTGCTACCAAAATACAAATTGAGGAGCTTGCCAGTCGGATGGATTTAGGCGAAATATTGAAGCCCTCGTTTAATTTATATCGGCTTCAGTTGAACCAAAAGGAGCAGCCACTTCGTCTGTTTGGTGAACAACTTTCCTCATTATCCCCCGCTGATCGGATTGTTTACGCAAGAATGTTGATGAATGCCGGCATGTTCGATGAATGCAACAAAGCACTTGATTCGATTACCCATTCGGGTTACCACCAGGCAATGGTTATATTTATTATCAGACTCAGAAACTATCTTCGCCACGCCAAATACAGCGAGGCGGTTGCATTGGTAGCCGCATATCCGGTTAATGACACTGTGTTGCTGCCGTTTTTATTTAACCAAGCTGGGTTTATTGAAAAGCAATTACAAACCAAGATTGACCATAATAAGAAGAATGGTCTCCGCATTGATCCCGAGTTGACCCAGTTGTTTACGACACTTGGGGGATTCCTCGGTGATGTGGAAATTCGGCTTGAGCAGGACCGTAGGGAATTGGTAGAGATTGTTGACGAGATGATGCTGTTCATGGAAAAGTGGATGAACGAAAGATTATAGACTGTACATAGTTAATTCGTCTGCTTACGTTATATTTATGTAATCAGTCCCCTTTTGCCCCACATTCGGGCATTTCCGAGATTGTATAAAATACCGAACCCTCCCTTATCTTTCACCATGCTGTTGACTTCGGGCTCCACCTTTCCCTCGGGGGTCAAATTCCTCCATGTACCCATCAATTTGGACAACCTTGACGTAATGAATCCTTTGGTTTGTGAACGTCCAGTTCCACTCAAGGTCGACGATGTTATTGGATCAATCGGTTCCAAAAACTTTGCGGTGATTGCTGCCCCCGGGAGTTTTACACCAACCTGTACTGAAGACCATATCCCACAATTTTTACAGAAGCTTGACCAATTGTCTAGCGACAAGAACATTGAGGCCATTATTTTCATTACCTCTAACGATCCCTTTGTAGTGAATGCCTGGGGAAAATTGCTTCTTCAGGCAGCAGGGTTGAAAAAGGGCAGCAACTACCCTAAGATTTATTTTGCTAGTGATGTGGATGGGGTGTTTTCAGGTGCTCATGGTATGAAGAAAGACAATGGCCGCTTGGAGCGGTATGCACTTGTAGCGAATGCCAGTACTAAGAAGGTGGGGTACTTGGGAATGGAAACTAAAATGGGGGTGTCCGTTTCCGGAGCCGACGAAGTTTTGAAGGCAAAGTTTTGATGCATCAATATGGATCGCTCGCTTGGCAATACTGTTTTTAAAATTAGAGATGAATATAAATTGCTTTCAAAATTTCCGGACAATATGAGCTACCACCAAGAATATAAAAGTATTTACAACCTGCTATATCGACCTCTGACTGAAGCACTTGCTGGCTACACTGCCTATGTGACAGATGTGGAATTGGCGGTTGATGATATTGGTTTGACTACATACTACCACCTCTTGGGGACTGACGAAACCAATAATTATTTTGAGTGTTTTGATGGCAAGAAAAGTTGGTTTAGGGTTATTCCGATAACTGATACTGTACCTGAGGTGATAAAACCTGATTTGCTAAGGGCTTGAACTAAGAAAGTATACTGAAAAGGAATGATAAAAAAGCCTAGTATTTAGGGATATGAGAACTATTACTTATGATTATCACTATTTCACGTTAACAAAGGTTTACCACACAAAACTTGTTGTGTCAAAGGAAGCTACGCTAAATATGCAATTTAACTAGAAATGTGATAATTTTGGCCTAACTCAAATTTGAAACATTTTGAAATCTAAATAATTGATCAAAGTAAATAAACTACTCATTTCTTACAAACAGAAATACCGTGCAAAACATAATCAGTACGTCGTATTAGTTACATAGTGGATACTAAATCATGTAAAATCCACTTTAAGTCATCAGGATTACCCACATGAGCATCAGCACGAGGTGGAACCAGCGGTCTATCCTTGTCTTCTTTGTTGTCCTCCTTTTCTAAAATCAGCAGGGGGTCACGTGTCGCTGGCATCTGGTAATCTGGAGCATTGCTAGGGCTATCATCATTATGGAGCATAACCCCACTGAGCCGATACTTTGCACCACCGGGTTCAATAAGATGTGGAAACATTTCGAGGGTATTGTACATGTCCTCAATACAAAGGGTGATATCTTTGGACAGCAGCTTGGGCTCGTCAATGCGACGTCGCTTCAGAGGACTCTGTTGCACATCAACTGGGGCTGGAGCCAGCCCTGGGGGAGGGATGTAGTCGTTATTAATGTACTTATTTTCCCGGTATTTCGCGACGTCGATGGCTTTTTCCATAATGCTTTTAAGGTAAGATTCCAAGCCAAGCAATATCACCTCTAATACCGGTGCCAGAACGCCACCAGTGAGGCCATACTCCCTCATGGTCATGAGGACCCGCTTGGAAAGAGTTTCGTAATCAGGAAGCTCATACGTTTCTGTGCAAATGGGGGTATTTATCCCATTAACCACATCCTGTTGCCATTGAACCAACAGATTAACGTGTAATTGTTGTTGGTCTTTGTCCAGAATCATAGGAATTTTCGGAAGCATGGCGTGCCGGGTCAAGGTGATTCCAGCACTTAACTTGCCTTGCTTACCGCTATCTCGGGTGATATTCTTAATTCTTAACCGTTCTTTTATCGGCAACCCCATGATATTCTGCTTGAACTTTTCATACTGACTCAGCTTCACCTTCAGCAGTTTCGCAGCCTTTTTGTTCCAAAAGAGGGCAAAATCATCAGTAGCGGTGACATAGTCTTGTGGCAGGCAGTCCTTGGTGGAATTAGCTAACTGAGTCAACAATAACTTATTATGGTAGCGCATCAAATTGTCCGGCCGAAGTAAAGGACCAATTGTAGCGACAAGCTCGGTCCGGCTGAGCTTACCAATAAGAAAATACAGTAATGCCTCGTGATATTTTTCCCAATTAGCGCCAAGTTTACTTTGGAACTCCCTCATTAACTTTTCCAACTCACACCTTTTGGTGGTCTTGTTTTTATCCAGCTTTTTCAGAGTAGGTGGCCGTTTTTCCATGGTGGCTACTCCCAGGGGGGCGGGAGTAACACTGCCATTGGTGGCTGTTGCTGTGGCCAGCGCATCTCCATTGGTTGTTGTCTCGGCCGACTCTTTCTTCACTGTCGCTTGAGGCGCTGGGTCGGCAACAGGCTCCACAGACTCGGGCTTCACCGCAGGGGACGTCATATGAGTCTTTCAACAAGATGTAGCCTCGATGTTTGTCTGCGGGTATTGGTTTGTGAGGGTGTGAAGTTTGGAGAGCGTTCGTGGTCCAAGTGCACTTGGTTTTCAATGTGGTAACACCCGTGCTGCAAAACGGCAACAAGGCAATTCTCAAAAACAACTGAGAGAACAGCACAATGGGAGTCGTTTATGGAGATGACAGTAGTGCCTGTAAAGTATTATTTTTATTTGCCGTAAAATTTTTCATCTGGGGGTTTTGATGTAGTTGACCAAACGCGTCCCATGTTCTTCATTTCTATGATGTAAATTATATTATTAAGTTCTATTAATTTCCCAGGTCACATTTTACCATAGTTGTGACTTCTATGTCATCTTCAAAGTCCTTTTTTTCACTGCTTGTTTCAGAGTGGGCAAAGTCGGCGCCAACTTCATCATTACGTTGAACGAATACAAACACCAACGCAAATAACACGCCCATAGCAGCAACCCCGATGCTAAAATACAATGCTGCATGATAAGATTGAAGAACATCTTGAGTCTTCTTTTTTGTTTCCACGTCAATTGTCAGAGAAATTGCCAAAAATAACGATACCAGATAATTAACAACAGTGGAAAGTAATGAACCAGCCATCCCTTGTGCGGAAAGTGGCAAGTAGTTCAGCAAAATAATTGCAGCAGCAGGAAAGGATAAATCCATTGCCCAACAGAGAATAAATTGCATACCAAAGGTCATCCTCCAATATGTTTGTTCGACAGGGGTACACAACAACATTATAGCCCCCAGCATAAACGCCAACATTGAAAATAAAATCAAATACAGTGGCTTTGTCATCTTGATGATAAAAGATACCGAGATCAGGGCGATGGTCCCGAGTACGAAAAAGGGAAGGTAGGTGAGACCGGCTTCAATAGGGGAGTACTGACGCAAATTTAGAAGAATCTGCCAATAATAAAACTGCCAAACACCAAAAGAGCCCCATCCAAGACCCATACAAAGTAATACAAGCCCGATGCGACGGTTAAAAATTGATCTGGGGAGTAGTGGAGCCTTCACCACGAAAAGTTCCACAATAAAGAACGACACAATTAACACCACACTAACCGGCAAGAGGGCAATGATGTATGCTGTCAGCCATCCAACAACCGGTGCCTGGTTCCAAACGAAATTAAATAACACCAATCCAGAAACACCTACCGCCAGACCTAACCAGTCAAACGGAGGACGTGCAGCTTCTGAATCTTTGTTCTGAAGCTCATCAACGTTTGGAATAACCCACCACAGCATCACTCCTAACACCACCGACAAAATGGCAAGCAACCAATAACTCCAGGGCCACCATGCCAACTGAGACACCACCGCCGCCATTAATGCACCAATAGTGGCCCCTGTTGGCCCCCCTGCACCAACAAGACCAAATGCCAAGTTTTTTCTCGAGTTTCCATCGTATACTGTCCCCAAAATGCCCATGGCACATGGGAGGACAAGGGCAAAGCCGATACCTTGGAACGCCCGGCAAATAATAAAGAAGATCACAGTGTTGACATAAACACTGAAGCCAGTAATTAAGGACCACACAAAAATCCAGGCCCACCCAATCAACAACACCCGCTTGAGTCCAAACATATCACCGATCCGGCCGGAGATAAGAATGAAGGTGCCAACAGTTAATGCAAATGATCCCATAAACCACACCTCGGCCGCGGAATCTATTGCTGGAAACAGCTCTAGAATCAAATTCATCGGGGTCAATGACATGGTGATGCCTCCTTGACAGAGGAATTGACACATCACCAATAAAAATACCATCGTTACCTCTTGGAGGCTCAGATGAAGCACAGTCGGACGAGGATCCATTAATGTTACAGATATTTACTATTCGCGATGAGTTTCTAACTGTTTATATATACAACATGCATCGACTCTGAAGGCGCCGTTTGCTGCACCGATCTTACACACTGCAGATATGTGGCTCGCCCGTAATCGTTGAAAATCAGGATTTATAGTTAAAAAAGTTCTTTCAATGTTAATTAAACAACCTGGTTTGACTATTCAATCAATCTGTTTTTGTTTTTTTGACCCGTTTGTTATCTCTTGTGTTGTTTCATCGATGTATGGTCTAATGCCGTCGGGGTTCCGGCGGGGTAACGCGAAACTACTCATGCGCAAAAGTACGCTGTAATTATTGGGTACCATGGAAGAGTCACTTATGAAAATAGATATGAGCGATGCGTATTTTTCTGAAGACAGGGAAAAAGTTCGGTAATCGAAAGCCGACCTGCCTGCTACTACACTTGGGGATCGAAACGAGATGTGGATCTACTGAAAACTAACCACCAAGGCTGAAAACAAGTCTTTTTAAAAGACAAATAGAACTATTCATCTGCCATCTTATATTTATTTCTACTCATATCTATTGTATTATGTTCACTCTTTCCCAAATCGATACTATTCTTTCGCATCAGATAAGACTACAAGTGAGTTCTCACTTTAACTACCAAATCTTAGTGGCCATAATTGCGAAACTAGAATGATTGAAAAACACAAATAGAAAACAGTTTATAAATTACAATGACTCGTTCTGGTTACCGATTTCAAACCATTCCCACTTTAATTTTATTAAGTTTATGAAATACAATTCTTTTCTCGTTGAATGTGGAATAGCAGTCACATGTCGCGGTTACTACCAGCAACCAATCTTTATTTAGAAATTGCGAATAGCGAAATCATTCCTGAAAGTGTCCCCAGTGCTTGGTTAGCTTCATACAAATCCATCGACTTTTCCCCGGCAATGTTTGCTGGTTCTGGAAGGTTAGCTCTAGAAGCGGCCCTGTTGGGTGCGCTACAAGGTTGGCGAACATTGCTGTTCAATCGAACATTTACATCGACAAAGTGGGTATTACTGAATAACCCACTGGAAGAAACACTCATCACCGACGAGTTTAGTACCATCAAGACCAAATACCTGGCACCACATTATCCGATCGTGTTGTGCCATGGGTTTTCTGGATTTGATAAACTCAACCTTATACCAGGAATTCATGCACCAGCAGATGAGGCGGAAAACCGTGATTCGGTAAAGCGTGGCTTGTTACAGGTTGATTATTGGTATGGGATCGAGGAAGCGTTGACCAAATTGGGCGCAAAGGTGTTAACCGCGAAAGTCCCCGCGTTTGGAACTATTGAAGAACGGGCAAAAGTGCTCCATGATTTTCTAGAAGTACAAGCACGACAACTTCGTCAACAATCAAAAGCAGATGTCTATCATCCCACCGAATCCCATGCTGGTCACTCGAAATCTGATACATTTAAGGGAAGGGAATCTCCAGAATCAAATCCCGATGCTGATTTGGTGAAACTTAACCTTGTTAGTCATTCCATGGGAGGATTGGATCTGCGATACCTCATATTCAAATTGAGAACAGATCCAACAATAAAGCGAAGCTACAGGGTGGCGACGCTCACGACTATTTCAACTCCGCATCACGGGTCCGAATGTGCCGACTTTATTGTTGACAGTGTTGGTGACAATCAAGCACTTCGTACAGTGGTACCCCCCCTGGTTTTTGAAATGACCACCGAAGGGATGAAAAAGTTTAATGCCGAGATTGTTGATGACCCTGAAGTTCAATATTTCAGCTATGGGGCTAGATTTCACCCCAAGTGGTACAACGTTTTCAACTTGACCTATCACGTCATGACCCACCAAATCAAGAGAAATTGCAAAGCACATAACAGCGCCGAGGGGCTTGAGAATGACATTAAGAATTATTTATTGGAAAATGATGGCGTGGTAAGTGTTGCTCTGGCCCATTGGGGTACATATTTGGGCACCTTGGATAATGTCGATCATCTAGATTTAATCAACTGGACGAATCGAGCCCGTAATGCCGCAGACAAGCTCATATTCAACCAGCAACCGAAATTTAATGCGATTGCGCTCTACTTAAATCTAGCCGATGCTCTTAGTAAACGGGGGTATTAATAAAATATGCATTATTATCAAATAATTAAATTGAGCTGTTTTTGAACATCGAGACAATATTCGCGAATGCTTTCCATTCCAGCGGCGATGTTTTCAATAGTTGATCCGTTCTCTTTACTTATATCGCTCCAGGATATCTGGTTCAATTCTGAACAATGTTTAAGCTCATTCACCAACCAATTGCGGTGTTCAGCCATGGCCAACTCCATTTCCATCGAGTTTAAGATGCGGAGTTCAGTCAACAAATCATTTCGCCGAACGGCAATATCCTGAAGCGAACCGCTTAGACGCCGGGCACTTTCCCGGGTAGTCTTGTCGGTATATTGGTTAGCCCATGAACTAGTCACGTCATAATTCAACACATACGACACGTTCTTGAACAAAGCAAATGATGCCAGCCCTTCCACATTATATTTTGTTTCGAGCATATCGTAAACGTCACTCATGTATACAGACGTCTGTATATTCACCGGGTCTTGGTTGACAAATTCTTTAGCGACCGCCTCAGCTTTGGAAACCGCCCAATAGTTGACTGTCAGCCGCCCTATGAGGAAAAGGTTGACAATCCCCGACACAGCACACAACACGATAAGCATGCGGTTCAACGAACAAGCATGGAAGAAACTCTTGGTTAGACGTAAGATGGATCGCACAAACCAAACAAACAATGCCACCACTGCCAAGCAAGTCCGTTCAAATATGACCCGGAACACGTCAAGCATATTGTAGTAAATCGTCGGTACTGGTGGTTGTTGGTATGGTTCCTCGGTGACTGTCAACTTTCCATAATAATAAATCGATTTGGCTACCATCCCATGGCTGCCAATCTGTTTTTCGACTTTGTGCAATCCTTCTTCAATTTCCTTGCTATGGGAAAAACTGATACCTTGACATAACTCATCAATTATCGGGTTGAATGGTGAGTTGCCGTCAAAGTTGCGTCGCGTGTAAAAATACAACTGCGATTGTTTCCCGGGAATGCCAATAATAACAAATTTCAGTTCGATCGAGAAACGAGAACCAA
This sequence comes from Diutina scorzettiae, assembly GCA_030563345.1. Lineage (NCBI taxonomy): Eukaryota > Fungi > Ascomycota > Pichiomycetes > Serinales > Debaryomycetaceae > Diutina > Diutina scorzettiae. The sequence goes on from JAKUCB010000014.1 coordinate 88,126, forward strand.
CAAAAAACTCAAATGAAGACATTTTGTGAGTGATGGTATAATATTCGTCATCAAACATGTTATCCACCACCTGTTTGATTTGAATCTGCTGCTTGCGGCGATTATAGTGTGTTTTGACGTTGAAACAACGCGATATGGATGCTTGTCCATCTTTGGTGGTCGTGTACCAAGGTACCATCAGGTGACCATCAATTTTAGCAAAGGACAGCGTTTCCTGAAGCAAAATCAGCGAGTCCCCTAACAAGGCATGGAAAATCGCTTTTGGGGAAATCTTCCAATTCGATTGGCAGCAATATTTGAATTCGTCGGAGAAATTTGTCTTGAACTCGCGCCGCTTCAGAGTTGGTTTGACAACAATCAGCAGGCTGGGAGCGTCATGTCCCAATTCTAATAAGTTCTTTCCCTTTGGGTTGATGAGTTCAACGAGACGATCCTTACACACCAATTTGCGTGAAAGTTGGCTAATAATTTGAATTTGGATGCGGTCATTTTGTTCGGCCGCCGCCTGTCGATCAATTTCAATCATTTCATTCACCAACTTCTCAATTGGTTTCAGCTTATTCGAGGTGGCGTTATCAATGAGGGCAAGGAGCTTCTTTTGGACTGCCCACCCATCATCTAGAAAGAGCTTGACCTTCACCGAAGAATCGATATTGTATATCTTAAGGAGATGGAAATCGGAGTGGGCGAGATGATCCACCAGAACCATATGGTTAACCGGTTGTTTAAACAAAACAACGAACCCCAGAGCCATCATGTAGAAAAACACAAACTGGGTTGTAACAAAACTCCACCCACTAAGATCCTGGCGGGAATTTGGAGACCAAATACATCTAAAACTCAAAAGACAATAATCTTCAGGGTCAACCGCAGTTTCAAAAAGTGCCCTCATCTGAATATCCATAGCAATCATCTCCTCGGGGTAGCCCGCAGGATACCCTGCTCGAGTGGGCTTCGCACTATTGGACTGTTCTTCCAGAACCCGAAGTTGCGAATAGGGAATAAGTGGCGTCTGATTTTGGTTTTCCACGTCTTGCAAGTAATAAATACCCCAGTTGACGGACCCCCAAATGTTTGCCGTCAACGCGGTTGGGAGCGAAGTAGCTGGAGTAATGAGGTATGCAATAATCAGGGTCTTGGTTGTCCCCGTCATGAATGGGGGCCGAATGGTGGGGATTTGATAGTACAAATGGTTCAAAAAGAACTTTTCGTTTTTGGTGATGTACGAGCTCAAATCGTTTGAAACGATAATTTTACCTTCGTTGTTAACGCACTTTGTGCTAGACAACTCTTGGTCAACCACGGTGGGCTGTGTCAGGGCGAACTCTGAAATTAATGGAGGAAACCGTCCCAGAGCCACTTCAAGCATGTGCAGATCATGGCCAACATTGTGCACCGTTTTGGCCCGTTCGTTTTCCATTACCTTGAGCCACAGCTTGAGATCATTCAACAGTTCAGCTTGTAAAACCAACTGCAAACCCGAGGTTTTCACCTCAAAGCAAAACCGACGGTCTTCATTAGCGTAGTATTTTGAATTGCACAAGAGAATACCGATCTTATCAGTTTCTTGTACAAACGTCCCCAGTGGCAGCAACACCAACATCCCAAATACCCCACCTTTTATAAAGCACCACCGTCTCACCCACATGGGTTTTGTCAGACCCTCGGGCCATGTTTTCATATATAAATATCCATGTTTTTCCAACCCCGGTTCGTTAACTTCCCCCAACATGCGCTGGTTAATAGTCGTTGATTTGTAGTCATCAGGGTTCATCAGGGGTAGAGCTTGGGCAGCCGCCAATTCTTCCACTTGGGTTCGACTGATGTGCATGTCCTTGCGGAACTTAGAGATGGACTCTGCGTACAGATCACTCCAAGATTGGATCAGTTTAATCCGTTCCGACAACGCCCTGAAATGGGGCATGGTGACATCATGAACCACCAGAGTCTTGTTCAGCCACAAGTTTGTCAGTGCTAATACCAACTGGCGATCCAACAAGTTTCCCAATTGACTTAACTCCACTACCAAATCCAACAGAGAGTGGATGTACGCCTTTCGAACTTTATACAACTCCTGGGCATCTGCAACCGCCATTTGGGCGTCTTTATTTTTGGAAGTGCTCATGAAAATGGAAAGGTATTGCTCATACTTGCCTTGGTTCAGTTCAAATTTCGTCCGTACTTCCTTATAGTTGTTGATCGCCTGCAGTACCGTGGTATAAAGAGTTTCAATATTGGAGGTATTTATCTGTAAGAATGACAAACACATGCCCCATATTTCCTTGCAGCCATCCAAACTGGAACGCAACAGTTGCACTGTGTATTCCTGGTCTATGAGGCCATCCTGAAGGAAACTAGGCACCAAATGCTCAAGGAATGAATTATAAAACGTCTGGATGTCTCGGAGATACTGGGGGAAGCGGCGTGACAGCAGGACAAGCGCATTGATCCACCGTTCGACATTTTCCACCTGGATATCTAAATGATTTGAGGAAGCTCGAAACGTTGGCAGATCTAGGGCAGCTTCTTTTAAGTCCACCAGAATAAGCTTGAATTGGCGAGACACCAGTTTATCTCGTTTGCCGTGGGGTTTCTTCGATTCCTCCTTTGCATGAATAGGCTTTTCTTGGCCGGGTAACGCCAGTGGTTGAAGTTTAGGGGTTGCTGGACCCTTATTCACCGGGTTGGTGGGTATCCTGTCATGTGCGGCCTGCCCATTGGATGGTATGCGATTGCTGGCCATGATATATTCCCCTCGCACAAACGGTGATTGTAAAAGTTCCGTGGTACAAGACATTGATCGGCAATAGTACAGAATAAATAAATCAACATAATTTCGACATTTGGGTTGCCGCTAGAATAAATATAGCTCTTTTGCTGGTTTCAAATAGAATCGCCTAGGTTCATTCGCATCCACTTCCGTGCTCAGCTAAACCATCATGGCAACTCCACAAGAATGGTTACTGGTTGACCCCAATCCCTCTACCAGAGCGGATATGGAACAACTTTTGAATAACAACGACTTAGATGCGATTGACAGATTAATGTCACCAAGAATTGCTTTCGGTACTGCTGGGTTGCGGCTGGCAATGGCCCCTGGATATGCCAATATGAACGATGTCACCATTATCCAAGCCAGTCAAGGTTTAGTTGATTATATTAAGGAGGGTCCCATTGTTGTCGGTTATGACCATCGATTCCACTCCCAGCGGTTTGCCGAGATTACCGCTGCCGTAGCCTTGTCCCGGGGGTTTGATGTTTACTATTTGAGTACCAGTAGTGAAATCAGTGAAGAAACCAAGGCCATTGATGCTGGTGTAACGCCAAAGCATCCCTATGGGTCTGGTGGGGTTTCCGACGCCCATGTCGGTGGGAAATTTAGTCACACTCCCATGGTGCCTTTTACTATTGACGAGGTAGGGGCTTCTGCTGGCGTGATGGTGACAGCCAGTCATAATCCTGCTGTCGATAATGGTTACAAGGTGTACTACGGTAATGGGTGCCAAATCATCCCTCCAGTGGATACTGGGATTGCTGCTTCAATTAATGCTAACTTGAAATCCTGGACCAATTACAACATTAGTGAGATTTTTGCCAAGGGCCTTAGTGACGGTAAATTAAAGGTGTGTTTGGCTGAAATGCAATCGAAGTATTTGGCGAAGGTTCAAAAGCTTGTTACCGACCCCGAGCTTGGATTTGGATTCACGTATACCCCATTGCATGGGGTAGGTTTTGATATTGTGTTGAAGGCATTGCCGGCCATTTTCAGTGACTTTAACCTTGAAGTGGTCACCGAGCAACAACAGCCTGATCCCCGGTTCCCAACGGTCGCCTTCCCTAATCCTGAAGAAAAGGGGGCCTTGGATATGGCTATTGAGCTTGCTAAAGCAAATGGCCATAAGTTGGTAGTTGCTAATGATCCTGATGCTGACCGGTTCCTGGCGGCCATTGAAACGTCTTCGGGGTGGCGCCAGTTGACAGGAAACGAACTTGGGTTCTTGTTTGCTCGCTATGTGGTTGATAATTACAATAACGATTTGAGTAAATTGTACTTGGTCAATTCTACTGTGTCTTCGCAAATCCTCAAGTCCATGGCTGAAGTAGAAGGCTGCAACTATTGTGACACCCTTACCGGGTTCAAATGGATCGGTAACAAGGCCATTGATCTTACTAAACAAGGATACAACGTGCCCTTTGCCTACGAAGAAGCCATTGGCTTTATGTTCAACACTGTCAATGACAAGGACGGGGTGGCGGCAATGACTGTTTTCCTCCAACTCTACAAATACTACAAGCAGGATTTACTCAAAGCTTTGGAAGAAGGATATTCCAAGTACGGGTACTATAAAGAATGTAATGGCTACTACCGGGTACCAGTTCTTTCGGTGACAAACGACATTTTTGTTAATGTCAGACAACTGAGAAAGCCCTTGGATGATATTGGCGACTTTTCGTGCTTAACGTACCGGGACTTGACCACGGGATATCAATCCGACACTTCGAATCATGTTCCCGATCTTCCAGTAGACCCTAATCTGCAAATGATTACCGCGCTTGTGCAAGATAAAGCCACCGGTGCGAAGGCTAGATTTACGGCACGGGGTTCGGGTACGGAACCGAAAATAAAGATTTACTGTGAGGGGTTCGCACCCACGGAAGCGGAGGCACTGGAAATTGCTCGCAAGTGTTGGGATTCTCTCAAGCATCAATGGTTTAGACCGGCTGAATACGGGTTAAAAGAAGTAGTTAACTAGTTATAATGTTAGACATTGCTCACCACCTCACCTTTGTTGTGCTACCCCACATTGCAAAATCACAAGCCCACGCTCGCACTATCAACGCCGCCCATCGAAAGAAGGGGTGATCATTCGATTCCTTAATATCGAGCCACTTTAATGTATTTAGGAATTTGGTAACACGCTCATGTGATTTTCCACTGCAAATGACACCAAAATAAGAAAAACTTAGAACAATAACGCTAGAGTTCAATCAGTTCAATCGACTTAGGAGCTAAAGTCAACGCCATGTGCATTTCTATCAACAACGTGGTGTCCTTTTTTTCAGATCCAGACTAATCTTTCGTGCCCCTCAACATAAACTCCGCACTGTATTCTGCAAAGTGCATATGATAATCGTCCGCGTAGACTTATATAGGCACAATCGTCAGAAAAAAGGACAGGCATGTTTGATAGTTTTGATACGTTAGATGATGCTAGCTATGATATCGTGGTAAAGCTTGCTGATGGTATCATCCACAAGGTGCAGCCCGAAATCATAAAGCCCTACCTTCACCCAGATTTCCCCATTGACAAACTTGAAGAGTACTTGGCTGGGTACGAATGTCCCAGCAAAATCCCTGGTTTTCGTGAAGAAGTCAAATCTGCTATTGATTATCAGCCTACCTGGACGGTTCGCCAACTCAGTTTGCTTACAAAAGTTTTGCAACTGAGACTTTTGTCGCCTACCGTTACTCGGTCGACTACATTAGTCACTGACATGTCGTACGATCAATTGGAACAATTATTGCGGGATTGGAGAGACTCCCCTATTCCGAATAAGCGCCAGTTGTTCCGGGCAATTCACACGTTGACTATGGCCTCGTTTGTAAAATTGATGAGCGACCTTCACGGGTTGGCTATTGGCTACCCCAATAAGGAATTGCGAGAACAGTTGTATAATCAAGAAGTTGATTACTTTAAATATCAATTTGTTGATTCCCCCAAAGACTCCGATTTGGTGATTAATATCCCCGAAGATGTTTTGGTTGTTGGCCTGGGGGCAGGGGCAGGGGTGGTTGTGGCAACCTTGGCAGAATCTGGATTCCTGACGTTGGTGTTGGAAAAGGGAAAGTACTTCGCTAATGACGAGTTAGTCATGGATGACCATACTGGTACAAAGTCGCTTTACGAAGGTGGCGGGGGGTTTACCACCTCCAACACCCTGTTGTTAATTTTGGCTGGCTCCAATTTTGGCGGTGGTACCACTGTCAATTGGCTGGCGTGTATCCCTGCTCCGTTTAAAGTGCGGAAGGAATGGTACGATAAGTTTGGTCTTGAATGGGTGGCTGATGGCCGTTGGGATGCTAATTTGAAGTATGTTTGGGAAAAGATGGGTGCATCTGACCAAAATATCGTCCATTCGCGTTCGAACCAAACTGTTTTAGATGGAGCCAAACAATTGGGTTATGCCCATGGAGTTGTGAATCAAAATCTGGGAAACAGGGAACACCACAACTGTGGCATGTGTCATGTGGGTTGCAGATTTGGTGTTAAACAAGGGTCTGTCAACTGCTGGTTCCGCCAACCGGCCGAACAAGGATTAGCTAAGTTTATGACTCAAGTTAAGGTTTTGCGGATTATTTACAACGGGGATAAGGTGGATCTGGTCCTCTGCCGCGATGAATCTAACGGTGTTAATTTTAAGATCAAGGGTTTCAAAAAATTGGTGGTTCTGGCAGGGTCATTGCAAACTCCTGTTTTGTTGCAAAAGCTGGGATTTTCTAACAAGAACATCGGTAAACACCTTAAATTACACCCCGTTACAGTGGCCTTTGGTGACTGGGGTAAAGATGTTGACACTGCTCCCTACAATAAGCTGATTATGACATCTGTTGTTACCGAAGTAGATGACTACGATGGCCAAGCCCATGGCACCAAAATTGAAACGATGCTTCATGCACCTTTTGTTGAGAGTGTCTTCTTTCCTTGGAATGGCTCCGATGATGCTCGTCAAAACATGATGAAATACAAGAATTTGTCATTTTTGTTATTGATTACTAGAGACAAGGGCGAGGGTCTGGTCACCTATGATTCCAAAAAACCGGATGTGTTGGTTGTCGACTACGATGTTTCTGCATTCGACAGAGAAGCTCTTTTAGAAGGCTTCCTTACTTCGGCCGATATTTTGTACGTAGAAGGTGCTAAGGAAATCTTCTCTGCCCAAACTTGGACCCCTAGATTCAAGAGTGACAAGCCTAAGCACGCCAGAAATATCAATGATGCTGATTACCAGAAATGGAGGAGTGAAGCAAAAGCGATTCCGTTTGACGCTTTCGACAATGTGTACGGGTCGGCTCATCAAATGTCTTCGTGTAGACTGAGTGGTAAGGGCTCGGGCTCCGGGGCCGTTGACACCAAGGGGAGATTGTTCGAATGCAAGGATGTGATTGTGGCTGATGCTTCAGTGATGCCCACCGCATCTGGTGCTAACCCAATGATCACCACTATGATGTTTGCCCGGCACATTGCCACCAACTTGGTAGAAGACTTGAAGCCATCTGCCAAATTTTAGATCAAGAAATAAAAGATACTTTAAACTAGTAAATTGTTTCCAGATGTCAGATCCCTTGAACTGTCTGATTCGGCATGTACATGCAAGTTGGGCATCTCTCTCGAAGATGCCGAAAAAAATGGCCTCACTTCTAATTTAACTATATGGGGAAGTGTTGGTTGTTGGGTGTCTGCTTCCAATGCGGTGTAAACTACATGGCTCACACGATTGCTAATCTGGGTAACTGACACCATGTCTTTATCTGCATGGTTGCGTTAAGTCTCGACGGTTGAAAGCCGCTACATACATCGGCGGCGCTGTATTTAATTTCCATCCTCTTGTAATTATTTTGTCGACGTGTGCGGCCACTTCCACCGGGTAGTTATTGTGGAGCTGATAAATTTTTCGGTCAGGGCTCATGTGGATAAAATTTTTCTTTATCAGTGCTTGATCGCCGCGTGCTTATCTCAACGGTCAGCGAGGGTGGATCAACTCTTGCTATCGTTGCCAAAGGGGACTGATAAGTTCCAAAATAAGTGATTAGGTATTCTTATAGTATTACCACCAAATCGGCATGTTTTCTTATCGGCCAGCAGTTAAACTTTCGTCTTTTCTCATCTTAAAATGTGTGCTTCCGAATTGGGACTGCGCACTAAATTGAAAAATCTGACATCAACCACCGAACCAATGAGCCAGATTACAAGAATGCCCCAACCGGCGCCAGCGCTTTTTGGAGAAGAGAAAAAGCTTGATGTGGTGGTCCCGCTGGTGGCCCCGCAACAGGCGCCGGCGCCGGCACCGCCGGTGGCCCTGGCCACCCTGGCGCCAGCACTGACGAAACTGTTATCGTCGCCGGTGTGTCACAATTGTAAGACCCACACCACGCCATTATGGAGGCGCGATGATCTGGGTCAGGTTCTTTGCAACGCTTGTGGCCTCTTTTTGAAATTACATGGGCGTCCTCGGCCAATTTCGTTAAAAACGGATACTATCAAGCTGCGGAATCGCATAAAGCAGCTGAGTGGCCTTGCTGGTAATCAAAAACTGACCCCGAATACCCCAGAATTACGGGCCAAGGGCGAAAAGCGTCGGCTGCTGGGCAACAGCCCCAAGACCGCGAACGGTTCTCGAAAACTGCTGGCGGAATACCCCCCGCTTATCATGAAACAATCGCAGCCTGCTCAGTTCCACATTGCTGGTGGAGTTACTCCAGGAATGGCCCCTGTTCATCACGGAATCCCTCTGCTGGTGCAACCGCTTAACTATCCCAGTCTGGTGCCGGTGCTGTTCCCACAAGGGCTCGAAAGAATCACCTCGCCTTTGCTTTTGTCCTCTGCCACTCAGCATGATCGTGCCGCGGCGCTGGCGCTTGAGACTATGTCGCTGAATGATTTGGAATCGCTGGTGGTCAAGCGGGGGGGGCCGCCTCCCCAAGGGGTCCTGCTTATGGCGCTGACGCCGTCATCGGGACCGTCTCCATCTACGGGGCTGACAATCTTTTCTGCCGTGAATATGGCAGTGAGAAACGGTGATGGTGGCAACAACAATCTGGGCTCGCCGCCGCCCAACGGGTCGCCATTGAATTCATCGCAAGATGGGGCACCCCCACCTCCACAACCGCCAAACCGCAATGAGACAACCATGCTCAAGACTCGGATTCTGGAATTGGAATTGGTTAATGACTTATACAAAACACGTATTATTGAACTTGAAGCTATGGAGCAAGCGCTGAAACTCCGAGAGGACCTGATGCGCCGGCGTTTGGACGAAATGATGGCTTTGGCTAATATGCACGGAGTGGTTCCCATTGCTGGGAATGCCCCCCGGCCAGGAGCGGTACCCCAATCGTTCCACCATGCCCCTGGCCCGGCGCAATACTCGCCGCCTATGTCTAATGAAGGCTCTCAGCAGGAAATTAAACAGGAACCATCGCCTGATGGACCTCCGACACTCCCTCTGATTGGCACCACCAATCTTCCGCCCCCCGTTCTCCCATCTATCCGTCAGGTGCTGCTGCCACCTCCACCTGGACACGGTGGTGTGGTTTTGCCCAGTTTAAAGCGGCTGGCAACTGATGAAGGTACTGATATCAAGAAGCCCAAGTTGAATTAATGTATATACGATGTAAATGTATTATTATGGTCCATTACGCCCCACTCTGGTAATGAAGGTGAAGCCTTGGAAATGGTATTCCCAGCCACATGAGTTGTTGATTTCAGCTAGTTTGCTATAATACGGCTTGGTCGTTGTTTGGCCACAGTTTTTATTAGTATGCCCACATTTGCGTCCCTAAATCCGGGATGCTCATGAGATCCCAGATGACAATCAAATGGAACAAAGGGAATTTCAGGTTATTGTTTAAGTTTCAACAACGTGCAAATTTGATCTACAGTTTTCGACTAGTAATTCGTCTAGCCAATATTGTACCTTGTGTCCCCCTTCTATTCATAGAGCAATCCGAAGATCACGTAGGTTGTATGTACGTCATCTGGTAATGCAATCGTTACAAACGCGGTTTTCCCGGATGACGCGTATTTTGAAACAAGTGTCCTGATTCATAACAAATTAGTGATATATAGTGAGGCTATTAACACGATTTTCCAGATCATCAATATTTCAGGGTCCCCACCTCCTTCCCAAAACGGCCATCGCCCCTTTGTATCTGCATCAGAAACGCGAAAAGTGCCGTCGCGCGTTAGGAAATCCCCAGCATCATTCTTTGAATTGTTACATCTGGTGTTCATCATCTCACCATGAATCCCAGCGGGCCACCTCAGACTCCACGCAACCATCGCCATCGACTGGGAATGGTACTGCTGACGCCTCAGCTCCAATTCGGTCTTTCTTTCCTGCCCAGCTTTGCCCTTTCCCCATTACCTACGACACTGACTAATCTGTTTGCTAGGGCAAGCACCCCACCAAAGCTCCTGTTGTTGGATACGTTGGCTACACGGAAGCGCCCATTGCTGACGGGCCTGACTCCCCATATGGACACGCTGGCGGGTGACGATGATTTGTGGACGGCAGTCGATTCCAACACTATGCTGACCTCCCTTAGCAGCATTTATGAAGAGCCCACGCAGAAAAGGAGCCGCCAATCGACCAGTGATTGGACCGCGGATTTGGATGCCGTATTGCAAAAATGTCACCACCAACTCACAAGATTCCGACAACAACGACAACTGGGCCTGTCTGTACTCATGTCGACTCCACAACCTCATATTCTTAGCAGGATGCTCTTTTCAAAAACTGGGGTCAACAAACTGGCCCTTGATGTGGCCCTGCGCCTTCAATACTTGAATCGGACATCAGCGCCCAACTCCGAACTCGCGCGAGTACCTCTTCATGACCCCGTCAACACTGCTGAGGCGATTGACCATGAGCTAAGCCAGTTGTTGCAACTGCCGTCCCCAGCACCGGCCAGTTTTGAAATTGAGGTTGGCCAATTTGAACTCAGTTACCATCGTCATCCTTATCTAGCCCCGCATCAGTTTTCGTTCATCTCCATGCCCCCAGTGTTAGGTGCCCCCTCGTCGGTGGTGGCTTCGACTTTGGGGCAATGTGTGCCTGCCATCGACCTTGTCAACCACACCCTTTGGCCTCATCACCCTCACGTCCCTGTGATTGTTGCTGAGCACTCTCTTAATCTCCAAGTGCCGCGGCAGCCTACTGAAGCTCTTGATTTGATTCTGGGGACATTCAAACTGTACTTGCGGCTTGTTGCCACTGGCGACTCGTCGCAATCCCCCCTGCGATTGCTTTCGTGGCAATGCAAGCTGGTGGTGTGGAACAACATCACCAACACCCAAATCTATGAAGGCAGTGATTACGTCAATGGCTACCCTCTTCTGACAGCCCCGGCGGCTACTAGGCAAGCCTACGATGTCCAGATCGCCTTTCTCAAGCCCCTTCTCAGTGGATATCTCAATTTTGTCATTGAGGGCGGTAGTGAATGTAACTTAACCGTGGTGCAAGTCTTGTTTGATGGCGCTAGATCGGCTGACCAGCCGTATGCAGTGATGATTCATCGTCTACGGTCGGCAGGTGACGCCAAGCCGGGCACACAAGTGTCAGTAACTCAATTGACTGCCCCGGTCCACCACCAGTTTGCAGTACCGGAAGAAGATGACAATGAAACCGTTCTCGCCGACTCGCTGCCGTGTAAGCTGTCTCCCCATCGGGACTATGGCGCGTCGCCCATGCCTCGTAAACGAGCCAATTTGACCATTGATCTCGACCGTGCGGGATTTATTCTTGGCCATCAAGGCCCGATGACCGCTCCCGTATACAACGACTACCGCGATATCTCATTGGCAGGGGGCGTGCCCCACCCCCTCCCCCACCAGCAAGTAGTCATGCCCCACGCCGATGAATTTCACCACCAGTTTATGCAGGCTCATAGACACTCAGACCAGCGGATAGGCGATTTTGATGCATTTGGAGGCCCGATGGTGCCACCAATGGATGCGCTTGAAAACAAGGAGAACAAAGTGGAAATCACTTTTGGTCCCATGATAGAATACGATCCTTCGAAAAACCCCGATGCTCTTGCCAATTCTGCCAAGCTGAAACAACCCACGGCGGGGCAGCATCGGTTTCCGGTAAATACACCGGTTACTATGTACAAGCCCAAAAAATAAGCATGCCGGACATCGATTTAGAACATGTCGTAAACTCAACAACATCCAACTTCGAACTAGTAGACCTGCATAATGACGGCGGTTAAATAGGGTTAGTACACAACCATCATCGCCTTTCAAACGAGATGATTTCGTAATCAACTTTATTTCTTATTACTGTATTTTTGTTTTTGTGCGTTAAATCCCCCTATTGAGTGGGTGGAGAGCTATTGTCCTTCATGTGATAATGCTCGCACGGTATGCGGGTAAAATAAAGATCCCTCGTTCTTATTATCATCAATCGATAATGTCGAGTGGCAAAGATATTCATTTGGTGATTCTTGTACATGGGATTTGGGGGGTTCCCGCTCATATGGAGTATTTGGAACTGCAAATCCACCATATTCCTGAGGAGAAGGAGGCGATAGTTACCTATAAGACGACCAGTCACTCTAAATTCTTTACCTATGATGGTATTGATGTCAATGGCAAACGGGTCCGTGATGAAATTATTGCCGAGAGATCTTCTCTTGAGGGTGATGGGAACCGTGTCACCAAACTTTCGATCGTGGCCTATTCGTTTGGAGGGTTAATCCTGAGATATGCAGTGGGAATATTAGATGACGAAAACTTCTTTGATGAAGTTACTCCGGTCAATTTTGTAACCTTTTGCACCCCTCATGTTGGCGTGCCCACCACTAAGACTCTGAGAGTGATGAAAATTTATGATTGGTTGGCGCCTAAGTTTTTGGCGGCGACGGGGGACCAGATTTTCCTTTGTGATAACGAACGGGGGAATATCGATGGACCCCGGGGTAAGCCTTTGCTTGTGTGGATGGCTGACCCTTCTTCAAAATTCTACAAGGCGCTCAAGAAGTTTCAACATTTGGCGCTTTATGCCAACGCCATCAATGACCGGCGAACGGCATGGTATACGGCTCTGATTTCAAAGCTTGACCCCTTTCATTCCATTCATAATAAGGACCCCCTGAGAATCCATGCTCATTACCTTACCGGGTATGAGCCTACGGTGATTGATCGCAGTAAGGAAATATCATTTGGTAGTCCGGTAGTGTCAGAAAAGCACGTGAAACCGCTGCTGTCGTTCACCTGGTTTTTGCGCAAATGGCGATGGTTCAAGGTTTTCGGTGAAGTTGTGGTCTTTGCTCCGATTTTGGGAATTCACTTCATTATCAATCTGATTTTCCAACGGGTACAGCATCTGCGCAGAATATCTTCATTTTACCGTGACAACAGTTTAAAGCATATGTATCACCCTAATCCCCTGTTTGTTGACCACTTTACCAGTGCCATCAGCGATGAACGTGACAAGATTGTTGAAGACGCGTATCAGGCAATCCATACTACCGACGTCAACGAATCTGCAGATCACAACAGCAAGCCTGTGAAGGTTAATTTGACTGCAGATCAACAATACGTCGTTGACAACTTGAATACCCTCCCTTGGAATAAATACCCCGTGTTGATCCGCCAAACAATGTCTACTCATTCTGCAGCGATCTATAGACAGGACGATCCCACATTTTTTGAAGGGAAGACGGTGGTTCAACACTTTATCGATAATGTTTTTAAACACAACTAGATGGTTTTTGCAAATATTTGAATGTATTGAATTAATGAAAATAAGTTCGAAATCGATAGCTGTTTACCATGGGTAGACTATTTATAACTGGTCACCTAGTTTGAAATATTAGTTGTTTATCCTTTAGTTTATTCCTCCCGGATTATTTGTTGTCCTAATTATCTTCCATGGGAGCTTGTTGACTACTACTGAAATACAAACTTGACAAGATAATCGTTAGCAATGATAGACAAAATAGAGAAGTAAATGAATTACCAAATCGCCGAAATCTTGGCCAACTCTCGTTTGCTGATTTAAATGAAATAATCCCATCTCCAAGGGTGGCTGCAAAATCGTTGCTGTCGAATATGCAGGTCCTACAAGAATTCCCACAGCCCGTGCAAATCTAAAATCTAATCACCAAAACGAGGTAAAAATATACTATTGTAACTTCGCTGTGGTGTTGTCCCCCACCCCACAAATTTCGTTGGTGTATTTTTCAGCGAGCCGCACGAAAACCAGTCTCGCCCGGCGGTCCACACGATACAACACCGACCGGTCTAACAAGCACTAATGGAGGGATTTGATAATTACTCAATCCTACCAGCGTGTCCACATTTGGGTCAGGTACTCACCAAGGCCCGTGAGAACGTCATTCTGACTTACCGTCAGGCAGTATCGATCACAAAACTCCATCGAGATGCAATATGTGTCAACAAGAAAGACCACCTGGAGATGGCGACGCTGAAATTGGTAAAAATGAAGGCGTTGGCTCTCAAGTGTTCTGATTGTGGTGTCTCCCAACCAAACAATATAATTTGCCTTCAGTGCCCGCATGTCGGGTGCACCACTGATGCAGCGACTCACTCTAAAACCCACAATCATTTATTTGGCATCGATCTGGAATGCGGGTTGATGTATTGCTTCAGTTGCCACAACTACACCAACAACGAAGACCTCGACTGTGTCCGGCTTGGCCGGGAGCCGGTGGTGATTGATCCTGAACATTATTCCGACCCCGCTCCTCAAGCCATGTCGGGACTTAAAGGATTTGTGAACCTAGGAGCAACATGCTTCATGTCACTGATCTTACAGACATATATCCATAATCCGTTGATGAAAACGAGCTTCCTCAATAACGATTTCCACTACTTTAACTGTGAGAAGAATAGGGCCTTTCTCATTTCTCAGCAAGTGGACGAAACCAACGCATGTATCACTTGTGCTCTAGACAATATTTTTACCCTGTTTTATCTGGCAACGCTGCCGGAAGGGTTTGGCCTCACCCATTTGTTGCTGACGGCTTGGTTCAAGAAAAAGCTGTTGGCGGGGTTCCAAGAACAAGACGCTCACGAATTTTGGCAGTTCATTCTAAACGAGCTTCACAACGATTATGAGAGATTGATGTCGAATCTGCAAGTTAAGTTGGAAGCGGATGATCCTTGCCAGTGCATAACCCACCGCACATTTTCAGGGGAATTAGTCCTGTCTATCAAATGCTTGGGGTGCCAGGCAGTTACCTCAACCACCGATCCTGTGTTTGATGTGTCGTTAGAATTAAAAAAAGGAACCCTTACCCTATACGACTGCTTGGACCTTTTTTGCCGGGACGAGCCGTTGGATGGGATGTACACATGCTCGTCGTGTGGCCAACGGACAAAAGCGGTGAAATCGTTACGGTTGAAGAAGTTGGCTCCGGTATTCTCGGTACAGTTGAAGCGGTTTAAACAAACTTTGGATCTGTTTTCCAAGATCGACAACCCCATTGAAGTACCTCTCTACTTGAATTTGACGAAATATGCAGAATCGCCTCAAGGAACTCTTTTCTACGAGTTGTTTGCCCTCGTTTGCCACACGGGATCAGTACACACTGGGCATTACGTGGTAATTGTCAAAGACGGTGATGGGGTATGGTACAAGTTTGATGACCTGGTTATCCTGGTGGTGGACGAGAAAGAGGTCAAATCGACGAGTGCCTACCTTCTTTTTTACATCCAGCACTCCCTCTAATCATTTATAGCATTAAGCATTCGGTGTGCCTGGGCACGCCATGTCCTCAATAAAAATTCACTTACCTAATTCCAGAGGACCTCCATTTGGCTGTGACTAGCATGTACATAATATAGTGGTACTTAGTAGATGTATTAAATCAGCGCCTACAGCAAGTTAATGACCATCTCAATATTCCCTGTTTGGGACAGAGCCCAGCCCGCTAGTCGCATCAAGTGCTTCCTGCGGGAAAAGAAATCACTAAGTGACGATCATTAGCTTTGGGGCTTTGTCGTTATCAGTTGCCGATTGATGTATAACGTGTCATTACCGCGAGGCATCACCACGTGAGTGCCCCTTCTAGGCAGAATTTTTGTAACTCTTCCGTGCCTGTTGGTAAGTGCGACTGGGAGAAATGTTTACCGATCGGGTAAATCTTTGTCTCTGTTGATCTTGCAGATGCCATAACTCCTTTCGGAGAAACGCCAGGATCTGTTGTAAGGTACCGCGATGGAGATAGCACGATTTCGCGTTAGAGCCAGCTGGGTATGAGTGATAATCTGTTTACATTCCATCGGCTTCGAGACACATCACTTATCCATTCAAACCCTCTTTAGGTCGGATTTGTTACCCGTTCTGAAACATTTCGAAGAAATGTTGATTTCTGACACATAGGGGAACTCATATCCCAATGAACCTTAAATGAGGCGTAACAAAATTTAAACAGAATAAGGTAGATGAGCCCAGGGGTGAGGGAAGGAAATGAGGTTGGTGGCTCTGCTGGAAATCACGTCAACTCCACTCGTGTTAACGACAGTTCCACCACCGACATCTCGTTCCGAGCTGGCTAAAGGTGTCCCTTGCATGATATATATGCAGCAAATGTTGAGAGTGCATATACCTGTTCGGGAATGGACTTTTCGCTTAAAAGCTAACCCCTAGTTGACACTAATCAAATACTTTCCTAAATTTCACACTTGTAGTCCTAGTTTGAATTCGTCTTTCGCGTCGGTGGCTTTTGTATCTTGGCGGTACTTGGCAACACCACTTTACCAATTCGGAATCATTTGCTCGCACACCATGCACGTTTATGTTTCAGGATAGGCAGGCACCTGCTTCAGTCACCACCCTCCAACTGAGGCTGGCGGCTCCATAAATATAACGTGCACCCCCCACGCCTGGAGAATAATTACATTCGTTCCGTTCCTTGTTAAACCCGATGAAGCTTGAATTGGTGTTGTTGGCAGGCCTGCTTGTGGCAGCTGCTCCTGTTCAGTGGTTAGATGATTTCTTTTCTAGTTTGGGCTATGCCAAAAACTCAGCCGGTGCTTACTACAAGACCGCTGTAGGCGATGTGGCCAAAGGTGGTGATTCTGCTGCTGCTACTGCTGACCAGAACAAGGGAGTGAACGCAGGGTTCACTGTAACTGTTGGCGGAGATTCTCAGCCCACCACTAAGGCTGCTCCTGCCGTTACCGTGACTGTCACATATGGCGACGCTGCCAATGCCCCGGTTAGTACCGTGGCACAAACCACCACAACTTCAACTGAGCCCACAACCGCTTCTCAGTCTTCATCTACAAACCAGGCACCATCCTCTGCCATTTCGTCATCACAGCCAACTTCAGGTCTGTCGCTGCAAAATTTTGAATCGTATGACGACGGTCAAGCATTTTGGGATGCACTTAATTCTGTTTGGGGTACCTTTTACAACGGGCAAGCTTTTGAAGACAACGATCCTAAATGTGGTCTGGGAGTTGAATCGCCGGCGGTTTGGCCTCTTGCTATTATTGGACGTGCTGCCGTTGAAGGGGGCGACCAGGGAAAGATTTACCAGATCATTAACAACTTGAACGACTACAAGAATTCCGAAGGATGGTTCAGTGCTAGCACCGCAAAGGATAACGATGTTTATGTTGACGATAATGCCCAAATCGCCTGGGTGTTTTGCGATGCATACAAGGTAACTAACGACCCTTCGCACTTGGATACTTGTAAGTCTCTTGTTGGCCTTATTCAAACCCAACAACGGGACGACGGTGGGGTATACTGGGACAAAGATGGTTCCTACATTGCTCTGATTTCTACCATTGAAGCTGGTTTGGCTGCGGTGCGCTTGTTTGAACACACGAATGACCAGTCGCTTTTGCAATTTGCTCAAAAGACATTGGACTATTTGTACAATACTTTGCAAGATAAGAGTGACGGGTTGTTTTATGACGGGTATGATTTAAAGGACAACCTGATCAACAAGGGCAAGCTTACCTACACTGTAGGGTGCGCCATTTCCACTTTGACTTACTTGTTCAAGTACACCAACAATGCATCGTTTTTGGACAAGGCGCAAACCTTGGCCAAGGCAGCGGTGAACAAGTCAGGTGCGTTTTACAATGAATATGGGGTGTGGAACAATCAATTGCAATACGTGCATTTGTTATACCAGGGGTTCTACGATGCTTGGACGTTGGGCTCGGGCCAATTTGACTCCTACAAGGACGAAGTAAAGAGGCAATCGGAATACGTCCACCAATTCTTACGTCAAAGTGACGGTTCCTATGTCGACAATGCTGTTCAATATGGCAAGGCGACTTTCGATACCTTCAAGCAGTCATTCGCGCAAGCCGCGTACGAGCCGGACCTGAAGAACTTCTGCAATGACAACAACAACGCTGATGTTAAACGGCTGTTGATTAATGGCGGGTCCGCCGCTCAAATTTACCACGCGGTCAGCGTGCTTTTTTAGATTACAGTGATAGAGCTGTTCGATTTGTCTAACGAAATACTTGTGCAAACGACACGGTAAAAGTTTGGTTACATATGGACATATGGGATATGGTTATAAATGGATAAATATATATATTTTTGAAATTTGCAAGTGGTTTATTAATGCCCACTTTAAAGGATGTAACAGATCGTCAATTCGCGCTGTTACGAGCCCAGTGGGCGAAAAACAAAATCTAACCAGTGACCACACATAGCCGCCAACGATGAGCAGCCCTCTGCCTGAAAGCTCGATAAAAATAACAAGGGACACCAAGGGCCTGTTTACAGAAGACGAACTTGTTATAGGGTGCAAAGTATGGGCCCTTAAAGATGGACAATATCGGATTGCAGAGGTGCTCCAACAACACATCAAACGGGGTAAGAAGGTGTACTATGTCCATTACCAAGAATACAATAAGAGATTGGACGAATGGATTGGAACGGATCGAATTGACTTTAATCGCCAGCTTGTTCTTCCGGAGGTAAATGTTGAGGAGAAAAATGACAAGAAAAAGAAAACGCTGAAGAGTAAAGCATCCAAGAACTCAAAAAGTTCGAAGACTTCGAAGAGCTCCAAAACATCCAAAACGTCGAAAACTCTGAAACTGACCTCGTCAGAAGTAGGTCTGCCTGCTCTTGATGAAGATGAGTTAGATTTGGATAGTTTAAATGTCCAGGGGTTGAAGCGACCCGGAGAAGAAGTTTCCAGAGAAGATGAAATCAAGAAGTTGAGGACTTCAGGATCAATGACCCAGAATCATAGTGAGGTGCTGCGGGTGAGAAACTTGGGCACGGTTATTCTTGGGGAGCATATTTGTGAGCCGTGGTACTTTTCACCGTATCCCATTGAGTTGACAGAATGCGACGAAATTTATATTTGCGACTTTACCCTCTCGTATTTTGGCACCAAGAAGGAATTTGAACGGTTCCGGAAGAAGTGTCTGATGACCCACCCCCCTGGCAACGAGATATACCGAGACGAAAAGGTTAGTTTTTGGGAAATAGATGGACGGAAACAGCGCACGTGGTGCCGGAACTTGTGTTTGCTTTCGAAGTTGTTCTTGGATCACAAAACAGTCTATTATGATGTCGACCCATTTATGTTTTACGTCATGACAAAAAAACTGGATAATGGCCATCACATTGTGGGCTACTTTTCTAAAGAGAAGGAAAGTGCTGAAGGCTACAACTTGGCATGTATTTTGACCCTCCCGTGCTACCAGAAAATGGGCTACGGGAAGCTCTTAATTCAGTTCAGTTATATGCTTTCCCAGATTGAACACAAGATCGGCTCCCCGGAAAAACCGCTATCGGATTTGGGGTTACTTTCATACCGTGCCTTCTGGACAGACACATTGGTCAAGGTGTTGGTGGAGAGGAATAACCCCCTGTTGTACAAGAAAAATAACCCCGAAGACAGTGACGATGAAGAGGTCAAGGTCAACTCTCTGGAGATTACCATCGAGGAGATTTCCCTGCTTACTTGCATGACCACCACCGACATTCTTCACACCTTGACTACGCTACAAATTCTACGCTACTACAAGGGTCAGCACATTATTGTTGTCACCGACCAGATCATGTTATTGTACGACAAGTTGATCAAAAAGGTAAAGGAGAAAAAGAAGCATGAATTGGATAAGCGGAAGTTGGACTGGACTCCTCCGTTGTTCACTGCCAACCAGTTGAGATTTGGGTGGTAATTATTGGCTGGGCCAATCTTTGTATCGTTTATAGCATTCTGTCTCCAAATATCATCTTCACCGTTGGCTTTTGTAGTGGTCTTGTGTTCAGTAGGAAGTGATGTTTTTTTCGCACCACCGAAATCTGTCACTAGTTTCACTCTCGTTATGGATACTTCGGCCAAGATACCTGTTTCCCACACGTTATGGTCACCGTACGATACTGTTAAAGATGCAGCAGAAGTTTTGGGAGTTAATCTTCCCGATGAAGCCGCGAAAAACCTTGCAATGGACGTTGAATATCGTATCCACGAAATCCTCGAGACAGCGGTAAAGTTTATGCGCCATTCCAAGCGGAAGCTTTTGATGACCAGTGACATAAATAATGCTCTACAAGTGCTTAATATCGAACCGCTTTATGGCTATGACAACTCGCAAATTCTTTCGTTTAAAGAGGCGCTTGTTGGTGCGGGCGGACAACTGTTGTATTATATCGATGACAATGAGATTGAATTCGAAAAATTAATTAACCAAGAGCTTCCAAAGGTTCCTCGCCAAACTACATTTACCGCTCATTGGTTGGCAATCGAAGGCGTCCAGCCCATGGTCCCCCAAAACCCGCTACCTCTGGAGATCAAGTTGTTGCCACCAATTATCCGCGGGGCAACCCTGCTGTACCTTGGTGCCGATATCTTACTGCTTGGTGGTTCATCTGACGACAAAAAGGATGGCACAGATGGAAAACTGGTTGCCAAGGAAAAGAAGCTGGCGGAAAAGGAAATGCAAATTAAGCCCAAGGTGAAACATGTACTTTCGAAGGAACTCAAATTGTACTTTGATAAGGTGGCCGAGGTGCTTATACTGCTGGATCCAGAACAGGAACCCCTCAAGCTTGCGGCTATCAATTCGTTACGCAATGATACTGGGTTGCATCAGCTAGTGCCTTACCTAATTCAGTTTATTGCTGAACAAATCACCAACCAATTGGGCAATATTGAAGTGCTTCTGACAATGTTAGAGGTGATTTTGGCCCTTACCACGAATAAGACGATTTTTTTGGACCCCTATGTCCATGCCCTTATGCCCTGTATTCTTACCCTTTTGTTGGCCAAACGCATTGGCCCTCAGATCACCGACACCACGTCTGCCGACCAACAGGAAGCACTCAAACATCAATTGGAAGTGAGAAAGTTTGCTCTGGTGTTGCTCCAACATATTATATTTGCCTATGGGTCGCTGTACTCCACATTGCGGCCGCGGGTCACACGGACATTATTGCGGGCATTACTAGACTCAAGCAAACCCATTGGGACTCATTATGGTACTCTTTTGGGACTTAAGAACATGGGGCTGGAGGTGATTAAATTAACAGTGGTGGGCAATCTCAAGGTATGGTACCAAGGCGTGGTGGAAGTGGATTCAAAACTGGACTTTGAACGGGAAATTCTTGTTGACGCAGTATTGGATTGTTTGCGCGAGCTCAAGGTGAGCCTGGATGATGCCAATATGGAACCATTATCAGAAGAAATCAAAATAAAGTTACGCGACCGTCTTGGAGAAAAGTTGGCTGAAAAGGTGTTGGAGATGGATGATGGCAAGGATGTTGTGCGGGGGATCTTTTTTGGCGAAGTGTCTCTCTAGGTTATATATTAATGGATAATGAAGGAAAATCTATTTGATAATGACACATTATTTTTCGTCTCGCAATATCAATTCCCGCGCAATTCATGTAGGTGTCGATCATGTATATGTCAAAATAGCATCGAATCTACTTGGAAGTATCTAACACTACTCTACCCACCAATTCATGCTTTTCCATCTTTTCATATACTTTAGGGAGCTCAGAAAGCCCCATCATCGTAATGGGTAACTTGATCAACCCTCTAGCAAAGATCTCAATTGCCTCGTCGGTATCTTTACGGTTACCAATAAAGCAACCTTCAATACGAATCCCTCCTAAGATGGTGGCTAACACGCTTGCGTTAACGCTGGCCTTGGCAGGTAAGCCTACTAAAACAACCACTCCCCGTTTCTTGACCATCCCAAGCGATTGCTGGATGGCTTCTTCGGAAGTGGACACATTAACCACCGACTTGGCTCCACCGCCACTCAATTCTAACACCTTGGCGACGACATCGTCGGTGTTGAAATCAATAAAGTGTTCACACCCAAGATCAATACCCGCTTTGCGTCGGTTGTCACCGGTGTCAATTCCAATGACACGGAAACCCATCACCTTTGCGTACTGAACGGCGGTTGATCCCAAACCACCCAGACAACCAGAGATAACTACCCAGTCACCAGCAATAGCGGTGGTGGTTTTCAACGCCTTGTACACAGTAGACCCAGCACACAAAATGGGTGCAACTGCTGCCATGTCGACGTGCTTGGGAATCTTGGGGGCCCCCGCTGCATCAACAGTCGTGTACTGTTGGAACAGGCCATCTATGGTGTAACCCGAATAACTTGGGGAGTCACAGTAAGGCTCTTCCCCCAGTTTGCAATAAGCACATTGCCAACATGCCAGCGACGTGAACTTCACACCTGCATGATCTCCTACAGCCCACCCTCGCACGTCCTTACCCATAGCGACAACAACCCCAACGCCCTCATGACCGCCAATTAGACTACCTCCCTCGGTATTTGCCTTGGTGGGCACCTCGGGCCAATCCCCTCTCCACGCACTAAAATCCAGGTGGCACACCCCCGTGTAGAGGACATTGATCAACAATTCGTTATCTCCTGGAGCCGGTACCGGAATGTCTTTGTACAAGAGCGGGCCCCCTTGGGTTTTGAAGACTTGGGCCTTTTGCAAGGCAGGGATCACCGGCTTTTCGCCATTTCCGGTTTCAGTTGACATAATTGTGGAATGGAATTTGCAGTGTTAAAGAATGTCCTAAAAAGGTGCATATAATAAAAAATCTTTTGTGCATTAGCATTAGTACATATGTACGGCAACAATCCGTGATATCAGTAGCAATTGATTGATGTACCTCGGATGATAAGAGGAGGGGAGAGATAGTGATTGATTTATGCGAACTTGATCTTCTTACCAGTCAGCTCGACAATGGCCGCCAGAGCCCGAGGTGCCAGTGCAAGTGCAACCGACAGCATAACCCGCTTATTTGAGCCCATATGGCCATCAAATTTGCGCTTTTTTTGCATGGGCTGAGCACGCACCGGTGGCGCGACAGATGCGACGGGCTCGTGATCGTAGGCTTCGCCAGCATTTTCGTCAGCTTCCATCCGGCGTTTAGGAGTACGCTTAGACCGATCTTCACCGTATTCAAGACGCAATGGCCGATTGATGAACTTCTTTGCCAATTTCAGTTTAAGCGCCGTGGTGGGGCCCAGCTCATCCTTGAAATCAACAAACGCAAACCCTTTACATTTCCCCAGATCTTCGAAAGTAGCCATCCTGATTTTGACAATTTCACCACAGTGTTGAAAGTGTTCGCGGAGATTGTCATCAGTAGTGTCAAACGAAAGGTTCCCTACAAACAAGATCCGCGAAGGAGGGTTCTTCGAAAGCGGCGCCTCCAGCTTTTCAGGACGGCCTTCAAACGAGGTAGAATCCTTGATAAGAAGCTTACGCCCGTTAAGAACTTGTTCGGAAATGGCCACCAACAGCTCCACGTGAGGCTGCGATGGGAGATCAACATATGCAAAACCCTTAATTTTCCGCTCCTTCTTGGGGATATTTATACGGGACATGTCTTCTGCAGTGACAGCAGGTTCCATTTCCAGGGTCTTGGCAACAATAAACCGCTCAAGATCTTCCTTGGTGGTGTCAAACGACAAGTTACCAATCCAAACCCCAAATGGCAGTCGCTTGGGGGCCTCTTCTTCCTTGCCGTCTTCAGTAGCAGGTTTGGGCTTGGGATTCTTCTTTTCGAGCTTATCCACATCGAGCTTACCCTTTTTGAGAAGACGCTGTTGCTTCTTATTAAGAGGGACGCTGGCATTTAAGTCAATTTCGATCTCATCCAACTCGGGCTTGGCTTCAGTCTCAGCTTCTGATGACAGGTCATTTTCTACCTTCTTTTCCTTCTTCTCCTTCTTCTCCTTCTTCACTTTTTTGTCCTTGCGTTCCTGAATGTCCTTCGCCATGAGATGAGGTTGTGCGGCTTGCAGCGGTGATGTTAAGTTTTATGCGCATCATATCTCGTTTATTGTCATTATCGATTATCTACCATTTCCATCCACATCCACTTTCTCCACATGTCTCCTGCTTCATTGATCACATTATCCATGTAATCAACCTTATAGTCAGTTACACTAAAATCATTGCGGATCATCATTGGGTAAATTCCCAGTCCGGGTGAAGTAGACACTAACAGACCCAGCGAGTCCAGCAGTGTCAGCAGCACCAGCAGTGGGAGCACCAACTCTTCAGTTTTTTTATACTTGAATGATTTCGGCGGCAACCGTGAAAGAAACTGCCGAATCTCATGTTGGTCCAATTCTATCAAAATATTCTCCTTCGACTTGAGCAATGCCAACAGGACAAACAAAAGCTCAAACTGAGGATCCAACGTGGAAAATGGAATGGTTAATTTACCATCAGTGGCGACTGCCAGCCCTGGCAGCAGCAGATACAATTCATCAAGAGTAAGTTTGTTGTTGAGTTCTTTCACCAAATCACGAAACAGTGAGTTCTTCATTTGTCTTGTCAACAGCAGAGTGGTAGTGTTGGTAGTACCCAGACTGCTATCTGTAGGTACGTTAGCTTCATCAAATTCGTCACCCTCTTCACCGTCATCATTGCGAACCAGCCAGAATAAATCAGGCCCCAATTTTGCCAACATTTCTTTTGAAATATTGAGTTTTTCAAAATAGTATTGCATAGTCCGCTTCGGATTTTGCACCCGCCATCCGAGCATCATGTCCCAAATTCTGCCCCGGTCAAATTTCAGCCACACCTTTGATCCAGCATATTTCAACCACCATATGAGCCATTCGTCATCATGTGCACCAAACCTTGTCAAAATCTGCTCATCAGAAAAGTACAGCGCCAACTCAGGTAGTAACTTGCGGAAACAGTAGATGAAGTATGCCACACGATCTTCAATAGTACCCCCATTAAGTGGTAACAACAGTTTTTGTCGTTGTTCAATGTCTTCATGATTAATCTCGCCCCGCAGACGAACATTATCGGGACAGTGCAATAACACCAAGACTAACCGCTCGTAGACTTCATAAAAACTCATCATATTTAGGGTGGGATCTTTAATCATGTCCTCCATGAACTCGCCGAGACCAGGAATCTGACCAATATAGTCAGCATAGTCATCGACAATATCGGTGTATATCAAGTGGGTTCGGGTGGAATGATCCCGCCCACAAAGCACCCAAGATGTATTGTCCAAGGGAGGAAGCCACTCGGCCAAATTGAGGGCCATCCATGCCAACAGCGCATCATACTTCATAATTTTGCCCCATTTCTTCGCAAACTTCAAAATAGCCAGCAGTAATGTTTCAAGCATTTTCTTGCCAATGTCATCTAATTCAGGTTTGTTCAGTGTCAGGAACTGAAGCCGTTGTACGTACTTGCGCAAGTCATGATGGATACTCTTTTGGATGGAAGCAACATTTACCACCGGCTCGTCGCCATCCAAGTCAGGTTGGATGAAGGGCGAGAGCACAAATGGATGATACTTCAACAAGATGGGCCACACTTTAAACCGAAGAAAGGGTGGAACACCTTTTTGCCGGGCAATAAGCGCGAGGCCATGGTGGTTCTTCTCTTCAAGGTAATACTTGATCTGATTGAATATATCAAGATCATAGTGGAATATAGGTTTCTCCACGGAAGTGGTGGTCATGGGGGCAGAAAGCCCAATGGCAGTAAATACAGCAAAACCTGAGGAGAGGGGAAGATGGGAAGGTCAGGATGAGGTGAAACCGAAGCAATCACGACAACAAACTTGACCGACAGGAAGGCTGCGAAACCCAATTACTCGCGGTGTTAAGGGGGGAGGGGAGTGTAAAACTAATGGAATGGCCCCGCGCCCTTTTACTCGTCCGACCCTAAAATTTTCCACACTTTTTCACGTGACTTAGCAAGGTCAACCTCAACAAATAAGCTTACTTTATTAATCATGCCATTTTTAACAAATCTCGGTGATTTATTAATTTGATGGGTTACAGCAAACGGTTGCCGGGCATTGTATTCGACTGACCTTTATCTACAAATCCTGGGATTGTCATGACGAATCCTGCACACGGCCTTATCGCTGTTTTCGGATCAAGCGGGAATATATTCGAAACTTGGGAGAACCGACACTATCATAAGCAGGTACTAACCTACTTGTATTACGGTGGCATATGTTTTTCGAGTGTCTAGTCTATGCGCTGGTTCTTCAGGTTTATGTCGTGTGTTGGCTAATTTTTACACTTGTCATTATTGTGCCCATGTCCATATTCAGGAAGGGCTGTTTCAAAAATTGAAAAATGACGATTTTAGTCCTCTGTCAACTTATTTCTTGTACAAACACCAAACTTAATTTCGTTGAATCGATCCCCTAACCCCTAAACTTCAATAGCTGCATCTGTTAGGGTAACGTAGGAGTGCATACGATCAAAAAATGTCAAAACCCGCCATTGTGCACAGTTGCTATATAAAAGAGGAATCATTTCCAACCACGGTTTACCGAAATTGGCCATGGTATCGTTATCGTTACGGCGGCTCAAGTTTGGGCTGAATGTGGAAAGCAAGGTCAAACTGGCCACGGCCAACGGGGGCATGGGTCCCACTAACCACACCTTGGTTGAACTATCCGCGTATTCCTATGACCCAAATAAATTGTCTATCATAACCAATGTATTGCAAAGGCGGTTTGAGAAGCTGCGGGATTTCGACCGCCAAAGAAGTCTGCTCATCAAAACGTTGGTGCTTGTGCTTTATCTTTTACAGAATGGCTCTGAATCATTTGCCTTGTGGGTGATGCTGAATCGTTACGAGCTTGATGGGTTAACCCATCTCAGTGACATGAGCATTTCTGCAAAAGCCAAGTCAATTATTGATTTGATTGATAATCCGGAGCACCTCAGGAATTATCGTATTAATATCCATCGTTACCGTACAGACATGTCCACTCCAGGTCTTAAGCGGACATCCATTGATGTTGACGATGTTCTGACAATTGTGGTGGAGGATCCGCGGAAGGGAATAAAATCGTTAGATTTGCCAAGAGGAAATAGGCATTTGTTACAAAGTTTGGATACCTTGGTGGAAGAGGTGGTGTTATAAATGGGTTTTTAGGTTTCAATTCTTCATCTTTAATAGATTAATTTTATGTTGGTTAACATCAAGTAGGTGCCTTATCTTGCAGCAACAAAGTGGATGCCACAGGTTTTATCCAAGCGGAACCGTCAGCCGCACTTTTGCTCGGTCGGTAGGCAAAATTTTCAGCGGGTGACCACTTCTTCGATGCCGTGATTAGAAAACATTTCACCAGGTTACCATTTGAGGCATTAATCGCTTTCACCCAGATCTGGTTGATTCTCAAGCACTTGGTGAATTACGTTATACCGAAGCCATCCATGCCAAAGGCATCGCCATTTCTTTGTGAAAGACAGTAGTCTTCTCCACGTGATCTTTGGACAACTGTCAGAAACTACCAAACCTTCACCTAAATATGTTGTTTATGTGGTCACGGCTTGTCCCCTATTCTACATGCAGTATGACAGAAACTAATGGAACATTAGACCCAATACTTGGTGAAATTGAGTGGGAAAACGAGTAACTACCAAGAATGCAACATTGAAAGACCTTGAATTACTATTTGTGGCAAAAGCAATATCATACTTGGCCTTTTGCCACCACAACTTACAGTGTTTGGTTGGGAACGTGTACCAAAAAAGAAATTAAGTGCAGGCTATCCTGCAGCGGCCCCACCGCACGGGGAATATAAAACCAGCCAGTCGCCACCGCAAGTTTCTCTTTATACAACATATTAAACATGCAAATTTTTGTGAAGACCTTGACCGGTAAGACCATCACACTCGAAGTTGAATCATCTGACACTATTGATAACGTCAAGTCGAAGATTCAAGACAAGGAAGGGATTCCTCCTGACCAACAAAGATTGATTTTTGCTGGTAAGCAATTGGAAGATGGACGGACTCTTTCTGACTACAACATCCAAAAGGAATCTACTCTTCACTTGGTGTTGAGATTGAGAGGTGGTATGCAAATCTTTGTCAAGACTTTGACTGGTAAGACTATTACCCTTGAAGTGGAATCTTCCGACACTATTGATAACGTCAAGCTGAAGATTCAAGACAAGGAAGGGATTCCTCCTGACCAACAAAGATTGATTTTTGCTGGTAAGCAATTGGAAGATGGACGGACTCTTTCTGACTACAACATCCAAAAGGAATCTACTCTTCACTTGGTGTTGAGATTGAGAGGTGGTATGCAAATCTTTGTCAAGACTTTGACTGGTAAGACTATTACCCTTGAAGTGGAATCTTCCGACACTATTGATAACGTCAAGCTGAAGATTCAAGACAAGGAAGGGATTCCTCCTGACCAACAAAGATTGATTTTTGCTGGTAAGCAATTGGAAGATGGACGGACTCTTTCTGACTACAACATCCAAAAGGAATCTACTCTTCACTTGGTGTTGAGATTGAGAGGTGGTCATTGAATAGTATGTTTCTGATAATTTTAGCGCTTAGTAATGAATGAATTATCAGATTGTTGTAATAGCAATAGTGAATTTGTGATGATGCTCAAAACCGGATGTAACCTCGGCTTTAAACTCGCCTATAATACCTTAATTGATTCTCGTTAAGTCGCAGGTGTACACAAACATTTATCCCCACTCCGGATCGAATTATAACCGAGCCGGTAAATCCGTTCCCCACACTGAAATTAGCATGTGGAAATGTACGGTCCATATACATATACATGGCAAATACCTAATTTACTGTAGAACACTATTATGATTAGTTTTAAGGGGCTCTGTGTCCTCTTGGGGATTCCAGTACTGATTCTTATCACCATTTTACGGACACTTTTGTTCGGAGGATGGTCAAGAAAGTACCGTAAGAGTGTGGTGAACATGGCCAAACTTGAGATGGCCAAACAGGCGTTAACCCTCCCAATTATGGATGGCAACTATGCCATTCCTTTCTCCATTGATACCATATTAAACACAATTATCCCTATGCAGGCGAAGCCCGTGACTTCAACGATCCCAGGGTACGGTAAGAGATTCGACAAGAATGCAGTTTGGATTGCCAAAGATCCCAAGGCAACTAAGACAGACCCTTTAATTATCTACTTGCATGGTGGTGGGTACTTTTTACAAGCAGCTCCTTCGCAGTTGGAATCCTTGATTGCTATTTATAAACTTTTGGACCCTAGCAAGAATGTTTCTATTATCCATTTGGATTACACCTTAGTTTCCGAAGGAAAGCCCAATCCTTATCAATTGAACCAATTGGTAGACTTGTATACCGGACTCGTGAAGCAGGGCTACCTGAATATTACCCTTTTCGGTGATTCAGCAGGGGGTAACTTGGCTCTCACTTTTATCCAGTACCTTGAATTGAACAGCGTGGTGTTACCTTCTCCCAAGAATTTGGTATTAGTGTCGCCATGGGTGAAGATTGGTGTAACTCCGGACCAATACACTCCTGGCCATTCCTTCTACGATAACGATAACAGAGACATGATTACTTTTAAAATTTTTGGTAACCCAGCAGCAACATCTCTAATTATTGGTGATCAGAAAATTGATTCGTTAACCGTTTCCCCTGGTAACGTGTCCTACAACTCCGATGACTGGAAATTACCTTCATTGCAAGCAGGAAATACCTTTGTGATTTGTGGTGAAGATGAAGTATTCCGGGACGATATTTTGGAATGGTCCAAATACGCGCTTGGTGTGCCAATGTTCGATAACTTGAAAAAATCTGGCCCTTCCAACGGTAGGTTGGATAGGTCTATCCACGAGTACAGTTCCA
This sequence comes from Diutina scorzettiae, assembly GCA_030563345.1. NCBI lineage: Eukaryota > Fungi > Ascomycota > Pichiomycetes > Serinales > Debaryomycetaceae > Diutina > Diutina scorzettiae. Next base: position 118,008 of record JAKUCB010000014.1, read on the forward strand.
TTACTCAATTTGGAGGTAAGATCCATGCCCATATTGAACCATGGGGAGTTCATGATGCCATGTTACTATTCGAAAACCTGGCGTTACGGAAGATTAAGAACAATCCTGCCCTCAAACTTAGGGATCTCGACCGTGAAGAGTTCTTTGGTCTCACTAGGACCGTGGCATTTTTGAATGAAGTTCTTTAGAGAAAGCTAGAAAGTCACACAAGTAAATGTGAAATCTATAATCGTACATACTCATAAAATCTAAGCGGGAGGAGCCAATTGAACAACCCGTTCAGCAGCCAGGTCCAAGTCTTCAAAAGGGTACAACTTGAGGCCAGATTCTTCAATCATCTTCTTGGCCTTTTCCATGTTGGTACCTTGCAATCTAACAACAACAGGGATTTCCAACTTCAACTTGTTCGAAGCACCAATCAACCCTTCGGCAACATAGTCACACCGAACGATACCACCGAAAATGTTCACCAAAATAGCGTTCACATTGGGTTCTCTCAAAATGAGTTCGAAAGCCTTTTCAATGGTTTCAGGAGTAGCAGTACCACCACAGTCCAAGAAGTTAGCAGGCTTACCACCGTACAAGTTGATAATGTCCATGGTAGCCATGGCCAAACCAGCACCGTTAACAATGTTGGCAATGTTACCGTCCAACTTAATAAAGTTAAGACCGTATTTGGAAGCTTCAACCTCATCGGGATCTTCTTGGGTAGGGTCTCTCCAGGAAAAGACTTCTTCTTGTCTGAAACCGGCATTATCGTCAAAGTTGAGCTTGGCATCCATGGCCATCACCTTGTGATCGGGGGTTTCAGTCAAGGGGTTAATTTCAACTTGGGTGGAGTCACGTTCGATGAACAACCGGTACAAGTTTTGGATGGCCTTGGCAGCTTCGCCTTGAGCTTCAGGCGAGTAGCCCAAAACCAGGGCAATTTCTTTGGCTTGGTCATCAGGGACGCCTTCAAAAGAGTGAATGACGAAAGTCTTAATGGCATCGGGGTCCTTAGCGGCAACACCTTCGATGTCCATACCACCTTGAGCCGAGGCGACAATCATAGGCTTTTGCGAGGCCCGGTCGAAAAGAATGGCGACGTAAGCTTCAGTCTTGGTACCTTCCTTCTCAACAACGTACACAGCCGACACGTTCTTACCACTGGCACCTGTTTGCTTGGTGACCAACTTGTGGCCAATCATGCCATCGGCCAATTTGGAAGTTTCGGCAGCATCCGAGACCGATCTGACACCGTTCAAGTTGGCATTGTCAATGAAGTGACCCTTACCTCTACCACCGGACAACACTTGTGCCTTAACCATGACATCAGGAGAACCAGTCTCCTTTGTCAATTTGTTGTAGGCTTCGGCGGCTTCCTTACCGTTGAAGGCGGGGTACCCACGGGGGACACCAACACCGTATTGCTTCAACAATTGGGCCGATCTGAATTCTTGGAGGTTAAGGTTACGCTTAAACGTCTATCCCGTTAGTATATGACATGATTGGTTTTATGGTAACTTACCTTTTGTACACAGTTTCTCAACATTGTAGGCCGTTATTTTCCAGTAGGGGGCCAATCTGTATTTATACCCTCACATATATACAGGGCAAACTTAAAGAGGGGGTTAGTGGGGCACAGTGCGGCCGGTAAACAATTGCAATTGCTAGCACAAGAACTAATGTAGTTGCCTCTTACTTTATTGTGTATTCTATTTGTTTTTTTAATAAACATCATCACCTTTACCGTGTTCGGAGCCCACTCTTCCGTATACCGTACAGCGGGTTTGGTGCCAGCTCGCAACCATTCCCCTCTTTGGTGTGCGCGTAAGGCCACGCACAAGGTACAGGGACGATGCGGAAAACACTGTCAAACAATTCCTCGGCAGTGAAATAAACCTATGGGAAGAGTGGCACACCACAATGAGCTTAAATAGCTGTCAATAATACAGGAATTGAAACTAATATTACAACACGTGGCTCCGAATTTTTCATTTGTTTTCCCAATGAGGTGGGGTATCAAAACCCTCGGTAGACGCATCCGACTCCCGCCGGACTTTCATCAAAAAATGGAAGCTAATACTATAAGGAGTAGGTGAACTGTAGAAATATATTTGCTGCTTGTGTACTTAGATTTGGTGTTTGTTGGTTGCGATGAAATGGAGGGAATATCCGGAGTGGGGATCGGGACACCCCGGGGCCCCGGCCATCACCGAATCGTCCGGGTAATATCGCGTACAATACTAACTAATATAACAACTGGAGTTTCAGATAAATAATTTTCAGAGTAGTTGAACGTCGCGTTCATTGATTGGCTTTTGGGATCAATTTACTGGGGAATGGGTGTATGTGTATAAGAATCAGATAAACTCAGTGTCATAGTTATGTAATCGAGTTACGGTGAAATAGGCTACAGCATTGATTCAATTTCCACCGTTAACCGAAAAAATTAAACCTGTAGGTTACTTTTAATTTTTGCGTAGAGTTGTACAACTAGCCTTTTCAATTGCTTTGCTTGTTACTCTACTTCTTATCTTGTCGGGCCGACACCCATGTCACATGAGGAGGGGACATATTCGCGGGGAGTTTCACTAAAAGTCATACCCCTTGATCAATAATCATTCACATGTCTGACAGAAAGAAGGTAGCAATTGTTACTGGTGCTTCGCTGGGCATTGGGTATTCCCTTGCCAAAGAATTAACCAAGAGAGGATATCAAGTATATGCTGGAGCCCGAAGAGTGGCCAAGATGGAACTGCTCAAAGAGCATGGGGTAATTACGTTTGAACTCGACGTTCTGGATAATGAATCAGTTAAACGAGCCAAGAGGTTTATCTTGGACAATGCTGGTGATAAGGTTGACGTATTGTACAACAATGCCGGCGCTTCTTGTCTGTTCCCGTGTACTGATATCTCTGATGCCGATGCCTTGGCCTGTTATGAAGTAAATGTGTTTGGGCCGATGAGAATGGTTCGTGAATTTGGGCCTCTTGTCATCAATGCCCAAGGGGTGATTGCATTTACTTCGAGTGTGACCCTGCTTATTCCCTTTCCGTTTTCATCGGTGTACAATTCACTGAAAGCAGCAATTTCCCAGTACTCTGCAACGTTACGATTGGAAATGAAACCGTTTAATGTTAAGGTATTGAGCGTAATCACTGGTGGTGTTGACACCGATATTGCTGACACCCGTCCATTACCAAACGACTCGTTGTATAATACCCCGGATGTTTTGCAGCTGTTTGAAGAGAGAAAGTATATGGCAAAGAGAAACAAGCCGCAAACCCCGGACGAATATGCTGTTCGGGTGTGCAATGATCTCGCCAAAACCACCAGTACGACTTCTCCCTTGTACCGCTACCATGGTTACATGGCAGGCATTTTGGGTCATATACTTGACTGGTGCCCTCGGTGGATTGTGGAAAACGCCATTCTTAAGCATTTTAAGTTGGTCACTGGTTTCAACAAGTTGTACGAAAAATACGTTGTGAAAGGTAACAAGGCAAATTAGAAGTGTAGAGATGATTTTTATAGTTTATTTTATGTTCTTTTTTGGCTAAGTTCGCTTACCCTCAGTCATCTCATCTCTCGCACTCCACCTTATCTACATGAAGCGACCAGGTCACAACCATAATAATGGGCGTCAATCCGATGACGAATTATCTTCCATTTCGTTTGGAGCGCTTAACAGTGCCCGTAAACAGCTAGCTAAGGAAAAGCGGGATGCATTTTTTGAGCAAGAAGATGATGATCTGTCCGATGATGATGCCCCGCCAGAAGAGTCGTCATCTCTGGACAAGAAAAAGAGGCACAAGCATGCTCCAACTACGGCCTCCGCTAAAAAGAGAGTTACAAGGGTCCGACCCATCCATGGGCTTGAGATCAATCCTAAATACAACCAGCTGAACCTTTATCAAGATATTCGGTTTGATACTACTTACGGTAAAGCAGACATGATTCAAGCACGGAAAAATTACGCCTTTCTTGATGACTACCGGCGGGAGGAGATCTCTAAAATGAAGGAAATGTTGAGAAACCCAGACATGCTTGAGATTCGTGATAGAAGTGCCCTCGAGTATAAAGTGCAGCTGTTACAATCACGACTTGACACCCTTTCCAATAAGGATAGGGAACGTCAAGTTCTTGCAGACCACAAGAAGCTGCAAATGACCAATTACAAACTGGGCAATCTGAACAAGCCCTACTTTCTTAAAAAGAGTGATAAGCGCAAGTTGCTTCAAGTTGCTAAGTTTGAACTGATGTCGCTGAGACAACGGGAGAAGGTTGTCGAGCGGAAGCGGAAGCGGAAGTTGGGCCAAGAGATGCGGCAATTGGAAGGGGAAGGTTTCAAGTAGAGTTTCGTATGATATTCATGAGCTATTAACAAGTATGGTCTTAGTTCGTACCAGCGGCATGTTCGGCGGCATTTTCGTGGGTCTTCCAGTCTTCCCACAGCCCAACGTAGTTAGCACGGTTCTTGTAGCCAAACGTTTGCGCCAATTCTTCAGCGGCAGTCAGCCGCACGCCGCCGAGACAGTAAAAGACCAACAAGTCCTTCTTGTCGGGCTTGGGGAAACCGAAAGCTTCAGAAAAATCCTCCGGGGACAATTCCAACGCCCCAGGGGACGACTTGAAGGGCACATTGAGGGCACCAGGAATATGGCCTTCTTCGAATTCGACAGGTTCTCTCACATCAATCAACACGGTGTGGGGATCGGGGTGTTCTGCCAACTTCTTCACCTGGTCATAGTTGACAATTTGGGCGTCGGGAGTGGCGCTAATCACCGAGTAGAACCGGGGAGCAATCGCAGCGTGGCGGGGTTGGAAGCGAGCAACAAGGCTTGCTGGCCGGGAGGTGGCCATCGGCACCGCCATGGATCTGGCCCTGAGCCCGAGGAACGGTCTGGCAATGCGGAACATCAGTTAGTTGATATGTGATGAAAGGTAGTTTTTTTTGCGGTCGCACTGCGAGTATATTTCGGAGAGATGGGGCGATACGGACTAATTAAGCATAGGAAGCTTGGGATGTAGCATACGATTTCTTGGGAAAGGCCGGATTTATTGCGGATGTTTAATTGTTCAACTCTTAACAAGATTTTCCCCCCACAGCGTCACCTCCAGTGGTTTGATGTTCGTGCGGTACGGGCCAAGTCATGGCATCATCATACATTAAAATACGGAACGGCTAGAATTTGATTAGTCAACCTGACGTAGGACGAGGTGGAATACCCACGGGTCACTGGAATGGAACACTTTGTCCACGTGTGATTTCGGCGTGATCCGATCTCATCCATTTGTTTACCGGAACAATCCGGAGGACCGTGCTTCTCAGAGTGCAGATAGTCGGAAATGCCACAATATTTCAAGGCCAAGCTTTACGTTTGCGGATTACATAAAAACGTGGGTATGATTGAGAATTGTAGTTATATGTTAAATCAATATAACTGTGTTTCTTGTTTGCCTTTAGTTATTGGCCTATCAACATCATTGTATGCTGGGGGGGGGGCTGCTCCATCCAAACCTAGCAAATCATTACTGGTTCCTTCTCTTGGTACGGACAGTTCTTGGTATTCTTGGCTAAAATGTGGAAGGTGAGTCGGACTTGGTAGGAATCTGGTGTAATTATCATCCCAGTGGCCCAGTTTCACCTTCAGTTGTCGCATGTTTGCATTTTGGCAATCCAAACCAGAAGGCCAAAACTTATCAATGCCTTTTTGATCGGTGCTTCTCTGGTCAACATTTCTAAGATCGTAATCATCTTTATTGCCTCTTTTATTACTGTAACCATTGGAAGCACTATGGTCATGATCTCTTTCATTGGGGTAACGACCAAAATTTTTGTCTCTCTTATAGCTCTTGTGAGTTTTGGAAGTGATCGTTTCACCAACAATACCCACAACCCCTGAGATAAGCCCACCTCTTTGGTGGTGGGCTTCCCAGTTTCCACTAACAAAACTAGTGACAGTGGAATGTAAAAGGCCTCTTCTGGGATAAATAGAAGTATTGTTGCAATTATTCTGAGATGATGCCAATTTTCTGGGGTGTTCCTCTTCCCTAAACTGTCTGTTGCTTTTATAATACTTATGTTTGTTTCCCATTGCCACTTTTCGGCTAGGTTTTTGACTTCTTGGTTCTTGTCAGTCACAGACGATTGAGCGGCTTTATAACTTTAGTACCCCTCCCCTGTGGTTAGCCTAATACAGTATTTTTGAATGACCTGCCTGATACGAATATTAGCATACATGTTGGCGACATTATGTCATCCTTGGCAACGGCTAGACAAACTGCCGAGACTATCAAGGCTGAAAAATCAATTACAACTTCCTCGATTACCATTGGATCAGTTGCAAACGTAGACATAACAAAAACACTGAATCCCATACAGAATGTGTTTTTAATGTGAGTACAATGTCTCGGCTATACGAACACGGCCGTGACTTGCTAAGTACACAGCTACAATATGTGTCAAGAAGCTTATTCGTATTCGGCTTCAAATACAGTTTAATGCAAGGGCTATGGTGAAGGTTTGTAAGAGGCTGTGTAGAACGGTACCACGTGCTAAGTACACAGCTACAATATGTGTCAAGAAGCTTATTCGTATTCGGCTTCAAATACAGTTTAATGCAAGGGCTATGGTGAAGGTTTGTAAGAGGCTGTGTAGAACGGTACCACGTGCTAAGTACACAGCTACAATATGTGTCAAGAAGCTTATTCGTATTCGGCTTCAAATACAGTTTAATGCAAGGGCTATGGTGAAGGTTTGTAAGAGGCTGTGTAGAACGGTACCACGTGCTGTGGAAGACATTCTATTGATAAAAGCAGGGATTTAATCGCTACTACTGTCAGGGAGAGTAGTACAACTAAATTTAATGCCAAATGTCTAATAGTACAACGAACTATAATGATTTTGGGTTCCAATTTCGCCGTATTCACTTTTTACTTCTCTTATCTGTAATCGAACTGTTTCATTTTGGATTTTGGATTTTGAAAATTTAATGCAAATTTCTATCCCCAGAATATTAATAAGAATATTAATGAAATCCCTAAATAACATGGAGTACATTCCCTAGCTTTTAGGTTAATTCATAGAGTTATTTAAGTGAAATTTATCAATCCCAAGCGTTCACAAGATTACGGATCTATCTGTTCTAAAAATATTAGGGTTGGCATCCAAAACGATACCTAACAAGTTTCTTCATCTCCTGTTTATGATTTACAGATTCCTTTCACAAACCAATGTCTACATTACATAGAAAGCTGCTTGTTGATATCAGTTCATAAATGAGGAAGCAGAATCCTCACACAAGTCCTCAAAGTCTACATTATTTCATTATAACTTCCAGGATTCAAAAATAATTCATTTGCTTGTTACTCGTGAATGGCAGCTGATTCCTCGATGTTCGCCGTTCGCTCAGTCAGTCTTCTTTAGTCGCGCGCACTTTGCCACCAACCATTCAACATGTCTTGTAAGTATTCCAATTGCATCAGTGTCCCACTAACATTTAGCTCTGGCAGGCTTTGACCGGCATATCACTATTTTCCTGCCTGAAGGGCGGTTGTATCAAGTTGAATACGCGTTCAAGGCCATCAATCTGGCCAACATCACCTCTCTTGGCGTGGTCGGTAAGGATAGTGCAGTGCTTATTCTGCAAAAAAAGATCCCTGACCAATTGTTAGACCTGAAAACGGTGTCGTACATGTTTCGCATCACTCCCCTGATTGGAATGGTGGCTACTGGTCTGATTGCTGACGCCCGGACCCAGGCCTTGCGGGCGAGGAGTGAAGCCACCGAATTCAGGTACAAGTACGGGTATGAAATGCCTGTGGAATCTCTTGCTAAGCGTATGGCTAACATATCGCAATTGTACACCCAAAGAGCTTACATGAGACCGTTAGGGGTTGCCTTAACGTTTTGCCAAGTAGACGCCGAAGAAGGGAAGGCCCCTGAAATCTACAAGTGTGATCCTGCTGGTTACTACATTGGGGTGTCTGCCTGTGCCACTGGCCCTAAGCAACAGGAAGCTACCACCTACCTTGAAAAGAAGTTCAAGAAGACCAAGTTTGTCAAGAGTGACTGGAAGGGTACAGTTGAATTTGCTATCAATGCATTGTCTCTGGTATTGGGTACTGAATTGCAAATGAACGATGTAGAAGTGGGGGTTGCCACTGCCGATGGATTTAGAATATTGACCCTGGAGGAAGTTGACGAAAGATTAGCCGCAATTGCCGAACAGGATTAGATTATAAGTAATGTACAAAAGAATTTTATATTAGTATTCCGAATTATCCTTCAGATCAATCTTGAACACCTTGTCAGGATTGAGAATAAGTTTTGGATCAAGCGCAGTCTTAATCCGTCTCATGGTGTTAATTGCAGGTTCGCCGAGTTCCTGGGCCAAATAAGCCCGCTTCAGATTACCCACTCCATGTTCACCTGTACAAGTACCTTCATTTTGTAATCCAATATGCACCATCTTGTCAACCACTTTCTTAACCTCAGCTTCCTTGTCGACAGTGTAGAATAAGTCAGCGTGAAAGTTACCATCGCCAGCATGGGCTAGAACAATACTTTCAAACCCCAGCAGTTTGATCAAGTTGTAGCATTGATCCAATGTCTCTGGGAGACGAGAAATGGGTACTGCGATATCAGTAACCCATACCCTAACGTCAGGGTCGATTTCATTACGTCCATAATCTAACATGGCAAAAAAGGCATTTTTACGATAGCCAAAAAGAGTATCTCCTTCTTCCTTTGATTTGGCAGCGGTAAACAGCACACAGTTATGCGAGTCACTCACGTTTTTAATCTGATTAACGTATTCCTTAACCACACTTTCGGAAATTCCCCCCACCTTGATGAAAAGAGTTGGCGCCTCATTCCAGGGTTTGTCATTGGGAGGTAGATACCCAGCATAATTGAGACATTTCATCATGTCAGCATCAAACAATTCAATGTTTTGTGGCTTAATACCAAGACGGAACAAATGACTAACGACATCAGTAGTGTCACGAACGGTAGGGAATTGACCTACAAGCGTGGTTTCAACTTGAGGTTTGACATGCAACTTCACCGTAGCTTCAGTTACAATTGCCAAGGTACCTTCACTGCCAACAATAAGGTTAGTAAGATTATACCCAGCACTCAGTTTACGTGGACGTTGTTTAGTCTTAACGACAGTCCCATCGGCCAAAACAATTGTCAAACCAATCACATTTTGAATCATCAGACCATATGCAACAGCATTTATACCCAGTGCATTGGTTGCAATCATGCCACCCATTTGCCCCTGAGGACCACAGTCACAGCCAAATTCAAGATGATAAGGGTCTAATTGGCCATTTAGTGTCATCCAATTCACGCCAGGCTGGACCACACAATCTAAATCATCGTGGTTAACCTGTAAGATCTGGTTCATCTTCAGAGTATCCAAACATACCCCATTACGGGTATTATAAAAGTGGCCTTCAAGTGAGGACCCCCCGGCAAAAGGAACCACTGGTACGGAATGGTGGAACAAAATTTTCATCACCTCAGAAACTTCAGTTGTCAGTTTAGGATAGATCACAAACTGAGGTTCTTCGCCTGGAAGCGGGAGGTGGGGGGTAAACTCATTCAGAGTATGAAACTTTAGGTCCGAATCAGTCAGAGACACTTCAATGCCCAATTGCTCTATCTCCCTAATCGACTGCTTGATGATATTGCTACTAGCATACTTTGGCTCAAGATCGGCCAACAGTGTCGTTGACTTACTGGAAAACGGCAGGTGAAGCTTTCCCACGCGATAGGCAATGATCAAGGATAACCCAGCAGCAATGGGGAATAGAAGGGGTCTAATCAGAACCCGCCTATTAGGGCGACTACCTGGAAACGGCGACCTGGTAGAAAATAGCCGCCGAAATCGAAACATGGACTAGCTGTGGCTTTCAAAATTTGTTATACATTTGCACTGTATATAGTCACATGATATAACGAGCAGTCTCAAATTGAGTCATAGTGAGCGATGAAGGGATAGTCCTTCATTGGGGGCAAGAAACGTACGTAATTGAATGTTAAATCTACTGGCATCGTCACATTTCTTCAATTATGGAAATAAAACACTAGCCAATTTTCGTATTGAGCATATCATTAATGAAGCCAATGTGCGTACTTGACCAAAATTTCTGGTTGATGCACAATCAAGCAACTTCAATCGTAGCCTTCCGTTTGATTTCATTCAAGTCTTGTAGTGATCAAGTTCATGTTTGAACACATACGTCTCGTGCGCGCGTGATTTGAACAACTACTATGATCCTCGATTGGTATCGTAACTGCCCCCCATTTACTAGAGGGTGGTTGAGTGCCATTGTTTTGTGTGCTGTTTTAACACATTTCCATTACATGTCACCGGGAATTCTATTATATTCGTCACAGCGAGCGTTTATAGAGCCATGGAGATTCATTTCAGGCTTTTGTTATTTTGAAGGTCTCAGTTACAGATTGGCTTTCACTTGTTATACCATTTTAACAGGAATTCAATCGTATGAAGAGGAATTTTTGGTCCCATTTCTGCTTTTGCCTCCATACACCGATGAATTTGGACCCGGTCGTCAGGCAATTACCCGAGAGTTGATGGATTCTAACAATAACATTGATTTGTTTTGGTTTGTTGGGCAAGTATGTTTCTCCATTGTCACTCTTCCGATGTTGATTCCACTGATTCGGTATTGGGACAGGACAGGGCCTATCCTTCAGCAAGTATTGCACAACATTTCCTGTTGGCGCCAACCCGATCAAATGGCATTTATTTTTGGGTTATTCCCCATTCAGCGGGCCTATGTACCGTTATTTTTCTCTACTCTCTACTACGTTCTGGCTGAAGAGTTTACCAACGGGCTTCTGAGAATACTATTGCTGCCCTGGAGTTGGACAAATATTAAATGGTTGTTTGCAAAAGATGCCATCATCAACACTGTGGTCATATACATGTTATCGCATTTCTGGTGGTACGTACGTCATTTCCTACCCGAACAGACGTATATTAAGAGGCTGGAACAAAGGCAGAAAACATTCACGAGATACAAGATGCTGGGGGATGAGCCCAACCGAAAATTGTTAAGGTGGGTTATTTTACCACCGTGGTACCATGTATTTATGGCTCGTATTCGTGCTATGCCCGAACCCCAACAGCCTGTAAACGACGCGCCTGAGGCCCAATTGGAAAATGACATTGCCATCGAGGTGGAGCCCGAGGTTGAACACATTGAGGAACAACCGGTTGACGACTCGCTAGAATTCGAGGACAATATAGAAGAGGTGGTTGGTGAAGATGGCACCCCCGACGGTGATCTTCGTCAACGCCACCACCCATCGTGGCAGTAATATGCAGGTTGATCCTTGTTGAGACCAACAATCGGCGTGTCGTTTCTTTTGTGCGTCGTGCCCGTCGTTCCCGTCACGTGCATGGGACCGGTGCGCATTAAATATACGGCCGTTGCACAGTTTTTTTTTCAGTTAGGCTAATGGTGTCCCAAGTATACCACGACTACTCGTCATTTCCGGCGAACACCACCTCTTTTGGTCAGGTGTTTGACCTGTTTAACCAACTTCATGACCTTAACATTTTTGAGAAGGTTTGGGGGTCCTATTACTATTATATGAACAATGACCTTTTCGCTACTGGCTTGTTGTTTTTCTTGGTGCACGAAGTATTCTATTTTGGAAGATGTTTGCCTTGGTACATTATTGACCGTATCCCCTTTTTTAGAAAGTGGAAGATCCAAGAAGCCAAAATGCCCCTGAACCAAGAACAGTGGGAATGCTTGAAGCTGGTGCTTACTCTGCATTTCTTGGTTGAAGCTTTTCCCATTTGGTTCTTCCATCCCTTGTGCCAAAAGATTGGTATCACTTTTGATGCCCCTTTCCCTGCTTTGACAACCATGTTGTGGCAATGGGCATTATTCTTTGTGTTGGAAGATGCTTGGCATTACTGGTTCCACCGGGGTTTGCACCACGGGGTTTTCTACAAGTACATCCACAAGCAACACCACCGGTATGCTGCGCCTTTTGGTTTGGCCGCTGAATACGCTCACCCTGTCGAAGTGATGTTGTTGGGCTTGGGTACGGTTGGGATCCCTATCGTGTTTTGCTTGATCACCAAGAACCTTCATTTATTCACCGTCTGTATCTGGATCATTTTGAGATTGTTTCAAGCTGTGGATGCCCACTCGGGGTATGAATTTCCTTGGTCTTTGCACCATATCTTACCATTCTGGGCAGGTGCTGACCACCATGATGAACATCACCACTACTTTATTGGGTCGTATGCTTCATCCTTCAGATGGTGGGACTTCGTTTTGGGTACCGAAGCTGGCCCGGGACCCAAGGCCAAACGGGAAGCTGCAATGAAGTTGAAGGCAGAAATGACCCAAAAGAAGGCTCAATAGGTTAATAATAGATATTAGACACGCGAGTGTTTTGAAGATCAATGTTGAATAATATTCAAATGTAAATTGTATCACTCGCATCAAATTGTGATATTGATTATTCAAGACCAGACTAATATGGGTATTGTTTTCAAGTAGCTGAATGATTAAATTTGATTCCAACCATCGGGACGACATGGACCACATGTATATAAACGATAAAGGAAATGTGATTATAAGGAATGAAATGTCGTTGCTAATATGATTACCCATTTCAAAAGTGAAATCAAATTTCAATTGTGCTTTCTGTGCTTCCAGTCCTAGGATGAGTCTAATTCTTAAGAAAAAGCTTTACCAAGGTAACAAGACCATAGCAGATAATTCATATGAAGAATTTCTACATATGTCTGCAAAAATACACTCAAATGAATATGTGAAAATAATCTTGACAACAAAGCCTTCGTGGCCCAATGGTTACGGCGCTTGACTTCTAATCAAGCGATTGCGGGTTCGAATCCCGCCGAGGGTTTTATTTTTAATATTGTCATTAATAATTTTTATTCTAGAGATCACCATTTTACAGCTGATAACTATAGAGAAAATAGATACTCCACAATTATTTAGCTAATGTGAACTTTTGAAGTTCAAACCTGTGCATTCTCTTGTAGTCACAACAGTTTCGGAATTAATGTGGAAAGTAGCATCGGAAACACAGTCTAACCTCAACACCTTACATGAATCTGGTACGATAATTTTCATGCTCTTATCGAATTTGATACCTTTCAAAGTAATATCTTGGGCTGAATCGCCAAACATCTCAATCGAGTTTTGACTTAGATTTTCCAAAATAACAGGGTGTAAAAGAACCAATCTTTTAATACCCCTAGGAACAACTCCTTCCCCTATGCTGCGAAATTCTTCACAAGCTATATGGCAATCATGACACTTGGTCGTGTCAACAACTAAAGCTTTAATTGTTACGTTCTCAACATTCTTAACGATTGCTTGATACCCCGCAATTATTGTCCCTCCGCAAATTTTAGCATTCACATAGATAGATTCAATTGCCTCTAAATGGGCAGATTCATATTGTTCAAGTTTAGCATTAATTTCAATGCGAGCTAGATTGGGAAATTTTTCAAGCGTAAAATGCAAGTCTGCCACAGGAGAGTCCAAAATGAGCGTTGTTAAGTTGTAAGCAGAATGGATTGAAAAATAGGGCTCTAAGTCACCGACTGAAAAGCCAATGTTAAGGTAACGCAACGAGTCACAATTAATCATAACCAGATGATTTGATTGACTAATAATGAAATTGTCAAGAGACCGAGATGACACTTGTAAAAAGTCTTCCGAAGGATCGTTAAGTAGATCGATTTGAAATTTATTCACGTTTGGGGGAATCTTGTGAATACCTTTGGCGTAGCTGACATATAAGTCACTTACGTTAGGTGGAATGATGGTGTCTTCACTAATTACCTGATATCCACAGAGTGTGAGCTCCTTGCAATTAGGTAAGTCGATCCCTTCCACTGAAGCAGCTTCCACCTTTATCAATTGGTTTAGTTGGGACTGAGGTAGATTGGTTGATATTTTGCTATTTCCTATCATGAGATTCTCAATTTTTGGACAGTTTATGGGTCTATCTAAGTGGCAAGATAGTGTCACCAACTCGGGGAAATCATCTACCGGTGGATGGTCGGTGGTTGCAAAATATTCCAATGATGAATAAGGGAAATTTGATTCTAATTCATTACTTTTACAATCGACAAAACCACATCCAAGGATCACTTTGGTCAACGATAAGGGCCATTTTAATCTATCTTTTATGGTGACCGGACCGAAAATAGAGTCAATGGAAACACTTCTCAAAGGTAGCCGAGTAAAATCGCAATTCTCGAGAACTGGCCCCTTTAGAACCAAGTTTGCGGTATTAACAGGAAGCAAAGAAATATCAATTGTACCCATGGATACCTCAAGTAGGGTTACGTGTCCTGCATAATTCACTAACGATTCAAGAGTAAAATAATTCTCTCTGTCAATGTAAAGCGAACATCTAGGTAATGCCATAATTTTGTCCAATTTCATATACCTCGAATCAAGATCACAATAGTCTTCTTCGTCGGTACTTGGGATAGGATAGATGGAAACGTCATCGAAACGGACTAATATAGCTTCACCAACAATAGTATTACGGAATATTGGATATATGTCCGAAAGCACCGGTAGTCCGAGTAGGCCAATAATTTGACTGACAATCTCGATTGGCAAGTCTGTTAGCTGTATGGTTCTCATGATTACCTGCGGCAGTTTAAGCGTGCTGACAATAGCGCGTCAATTGAAAATAGGCGTGACATCAATTACCCAATTATCTTGCAACCAACTGCTGCTGTATGAAATCAAATGATTTATACAGAATGCATTTGTACAAGCTGTATTAGCTTGAACTGCTCAACATGAAAGATGTGGTCGAGGCACACAATCAAAGAAGATTGAGAAAATGATGAACTACTTAATTAGGCATCGAGGAGATTCGTATTGGAATTATTGTTCTATTGGTAAATTCATCTCACCCCTATAATTTTCCTTAGTCGCCCCTGAATAGAGGCCAAGTGGTAGGTAAGATATCATGTAGAATGTTTGATATATACGATTTTTCCAGCTTTAACGGCATTGACTTTGTAAGGTCATGTCAATCGTTGATTTTGCTAATCAATTTTAGGATATCAATCTTTTAAAATTTGTAAGCGCTATTTGATCTCATCAAAAGCATCGTTACCAAACGTGCATGAACGTGCATGGAAATTTGATGTTAATTGATAAAGTTGATCAATCATGCTTTGAAAGACTTTACAGCAAAACTAATAAACCCGTTATCATTATCATATATAATACACATAAAAAAAGCAATTGCTTAACCACCGAAACCGTACAAGGTTCTGCCGGATCTCTTCAAGGCGTACACAACGTCCAACGAAGTGACAGTCTTTCTCTTAGCGTGTTCAGTGTAGGTAACAGCGTCTCTGATGACGTTTTCCAAAAAGTGCTTCAACACCACTCTGACTTCTTCGTAGATCAAAGCCGAGATTCTCTTGACACCACCTCTTCTGGCCAATCTTCTGATAGCGGGCTTAGTGATCCCTTGAATGTTGTCTCTTAAGATCTTTCTGTGACGCTTAGCGCCACCCTTACCAAGACCTTTACCACCTTTACCTCTGCCAGACATGTTTGTTAATAATGATTATTGAGAAGAATCGTTGATCTTTATATGTTCTATGCTATTGCTGTGGGGCCAGTCGCGTGCTGTACTGCGTAGACGTGTATCATGCTCACGATTGACACCGTATGTTTTAGCACGATAACCAGCGAACTTTTTGATGCACGTGACTTACGGCGCGCGTTTTATTGGCTACCCGACTGAAACTAGAGGAAAAAGTGTCTTTTCGTGCTCTACAGCTGGTACCGCGCGCTACGCGATATCGACGCTGCTGGACGCACCTAGTCGCGTGGCCATTGCCTATATAAGAATGCCAGGCCCGTAATATACTATTCATCGAACGAACATGGCTAGAACGAAGCAAACTGCTAGAAAGTCTACTGGTGGGAAGGCCCCCAGAAAGCAACTCGCCTCTAAGGCTGCCAGAAAGTCGGCTCCTTCCACCGGGGGTGTCAAGAAGCCTCACAGATATAAGCCTGGTACCGTCGCTTTGAGAGAAATTAGAAGATTCCAAAAGTCGACTGAATTGTTGATCAGAAAGTTGCCTTTCCAAAGATTGGTGAGAGAAATTGCTCAAGACTTCAAGACCGACTTGAGATTCCAATCTTCTGCCATTGGTGCGTTGCAAGAATCCGTGGAAGCTTACTTGGTTTCTTTGTTTGAAGACACCAACTTGTGTGCCATTCACGCTAAGCGGGTGACCATCCAAAAGAAGGACATCCAATTGGCCAGAAGATTGAGAGGTGAAAGATCTTAATGGGTTTATGGGCTTTTTTATGTTGTAATGAATAATGGATATTGGTTAAAATTCACCAGGTAATGCTATAGGTTTTAAAACTTGGTTGTAAAATTGTTGCTCTTGCTGCAATTCATGCCTGCGAATGTGGTTATAATTTTGGAATGGTAGCGCGCTACTTTCCGCATGCCGGAGATTCCGTAATGTATTCGAAATTATAGCAAACCATGTCTTCTGCGTCCACACCCACATCGACGAGTGTTGCCCCTAGCTCTTTGAAGTCTACCCTCAACCAATTGGGCTCCCTGCCTTTTCCCTCCGCCGTCTTTGGTACCATTCTTGCATTGAAGGGGGTTATGGTACCAGACCATGTGATTTCTGTTGATGTAGAAGGAAAGCGTGGAGGTGCTCCATTGAGGGAAAAGTCGTGGCTTGTTAAGCCCTCCAGAGCCTCGTGTTTAACCTTTGGTGCTGCCAACTTAATCGGTACTTACATGATTCTCGTTGGGCAAGGTGACAATGGTGCTGGGTTCAACTTTGCCTGGAACACACTTTACCTTATTGTAAACGGTAAGCAAGCGGTACAAGGTTTGGCCCACGGGCATATTGTACCAGCTGCATTGTCTGCATTTGCTCTTGGGAACGTTGGTATCTATGGGAAGAAATACTTTGGCTTAGGTAAGTTTATTTAGTTTACGTACTAATCCCACAGCAATGGTAACCAACCCTGTTGGCTCGCATGCTCTCTTAATAGACTATCATTGTACAATTCGATAAATTGTTGATCCATGTGTCTTTCCTTGGGAGCGGCAAACTTACGGTATTCATCAAAAATGAGTGATAGTGACCACATTTGTAATCTCCTAATAACCCCCACCAAACATCCAGTGCGGTGTTTTCCTCGATTACAATGGATAAGAATAGGGTGATTTGTTGGATCAAGTACAATTTTCGCTGCCGCTGTAATCAAATCGGCGGAGATAACGACAAATGGCTCCTTGTTACCCAGGATACCCAATTGAAATAGTTCGATATTATTTTCAGCCAAGAATTGCAGCTGGAGCTCCGGGTAATCTTCTGGGATGAGACATAGTATCAGTTTGAGTTTTAGTGTCTTAAGGAAATCGAAATTCTGTGGTTGGGGAAAACTCAGTCGATATATATCGTGGATAACGGGTGCAAAGTTTTCGGGGGGTGTGAGGGTCACCGGGGTATGTGTTCGCAGAATATGCCGGCCCACATACTCACGTTGGAGCAGCTCCTGTAACTCAGTGTCAAGTCTATCATCCAAATCCTCTTCATAACGAAAATCATCTTCTGTGGTTGTGGTGGTCATCGGGTCATCATCCTGCCGAAGGTGTTTTGGAAGTACCAATTGGGCCAGGTCCAAAACACGAAGATGTGGTTTAGGAAGTTGTTGATGGCGGTGCCCATTGTATTGATAACAGTCATTTATAGATTCTGGCTGAGAAGGAAATTCCTCCTCATCCATTTGAAACGGCACATCCATGTACGGAGATCGGCAGCCACGGCGAGTCTAACGGTCGGTGCGCGCAAATGGCGTGCAAAGGCAACGAAGAAACATCGGTGCATCAAGAATGTGTACGGAAAAGTGTATATTAAGAAGGGTTAAATGGAATAATGCTACCGTAACCGCCCCACTGATCGTATTCCAGAACTTTTGGTTTTTTCGGTTCCCTGGCGTCGGGGTTCATCAGCCCGTCCTTAGTGTAAATATTGTAATAGAGACCATATTGCTTGATCATGTCCTCTTCGTCTTCTTCATTGGTCTTGTTCAGCTGTTCGTCATCCTGGCGCCACCGCTTGGGATTCGGATTCGCTGGTGCCGGCACCAGTGAACTTTCCTCGTGATGTAATGGATGGTGGCGAGACACAGGCTTGGACTTGTCTTGCATGCCTGTCATCGGGTACAGCATTCTCATCAGATCCCAAAAGTCGCCTTCCTCTTCCTCTTCAGGCACCCCAGGTTTTTCTGCTTCAGCTGCCATCTCAACAGCTTGTGTGAGAGGGGCGAGCCTCGACCCATTGGATCCGACAAATGCCAGCATCAAGTCGTCCTTGGGTTTCCCGTTGGTCAGGGTAGGTGGCAGCGTCAGCGACGTAAGTTTGGGAACTTCTGTCAACGGAGACAAGTAGTTGAAGTGTTGGTAACGCAGCAACTGTGTTTCTGGCTCTAATAACGCCGAAAGTTTACGATTGGAAATTTCCAGATCATTGAACAAGTCGTTTGAATATCCTGGTGTAGCCAGTTGTTCACGTTGCATTGGCAGGTAGTGATGGTGTACATGCTGGTGCACAGTGATTTCGAGACCATGCTGCTTGGCATATTGTACAAGGTAATGGGCCATATCTTGGGAGCCAATCGCCCCCTGTTGGTCGCCAAAGAACTTTTTATGGGGGAATTCAGCAAACACGTTTGGATTCTTGGTATCCAATGAATACTTCCACTCGGTGGTGGTGGTGAGAGGTTTCGACACCTTGGGAAACGAGGAATGTTGCTGTGGTTGCGACATATCTATTTGTTCGCCCAAGATTTGTTGGTTGGTTGTTTCCACTTTAACTTGGCTACTGGCACTTGTGACTTTATCGACTTCTCCTTTGATGACATCATCTGCCTTACCCCGTGCAACCTCGGTTACCAATTTCCGCCAACGATTACGGCATGTCAAAGACGTGCGACCACTAAACTCGATGGAAATAGTACGCCATTTCGTCCCATGCTGCCTCACGGCTCGGATAAGCATGATGTCTTCGTCCCGCAGCCAAGGCTTAAGCCGGTCCTTTATGTTAGGATCCAACACTTCAATGTATCGTTTTGCACATTGGTCATCAGTACGACCGGAGATACAATTTGCAACCTTTTGCCACGCAGCACCATGGATTCTGTATGCTTCCATCAATCCCTCATCTTCTTGTTTGGTCCACTTGCCCTTGCGCAAATGGGGATCCAACGAATTGGACCATCGCTTACGGCAATCCTTAGGCTTCCGTAGGCCACCATTATTCATTCGTTGAGCAACCAAATCCCATTTCACCTTTTCTGGATCGATATCGCCAGTGGGGTGGAGTAAGTTCATGATTGCCAGTAAATCATCGTCTTCTTGCTTCAGCCATGGCTTGCGGGATTCCCGACGAAAAGTCTGAAACCCTAACAGCTCTGTAACCGCTAATGGGTCAACTTGGACAACCCTCTTCTTCGGTGGCTTTCCTACCATCAATATCCTGATAAGGCCTTGATGTTGACTCGGGGGCAGGAATGCGAGCGACGAGGTCACGAACTGAGTCACTTTGCGCGGGAAATATATGTGCAGGACTATATTCATATGTAATGTAAAAAATATATTTGAATTATTGATGCTTTTTCTCTTGGGAATAAGACAATTCGTCTAACACACCGTGGATGTCAATCAACTTAGCCGCCAATTTTCTGAGGTTAAAGTCATTGTCGGAGTTGTTGATGATAGCCTTGAGGTTAACCTTGATATCCGTCAGGCGAATCAACACGTAGGAAATCCGACGGTACACTTCAATCATGTTCGGGGTGTGCTCGGCCACCTCGGCAATCAGATCATCAATGGTAAATTCAGGACCAAACATGTTGGTGAAGAAAAGTTCATTCAAGCTGGTAGCAAGGTTTTCGGTTTCGTTGAGCAGTTCGGGAACAGTCACGGTGGGCACCTTAATTTCAAACGGTTCTGAAATATATGCCACTTCATGCTTGCCGCCAATGTGGTACCGGAATTCGTACATGCCTTCTTCCCAGAAGAGCTTTTCACCAGAAAAGGTAAACATGCCCTTGGCTTCATTGCAGTATGTCCACCGTCCATGAGAGGACAACAAAGTCTTGTTTCTGGAGTAGGACGTTTGAATAATCCGGTACAAGCCAACCCAGTTCTTCGGATTGTGTTCCTGAGGCAGCGCCCATTCAATGGTGATTGGCGTCCCCACAGTAGTATACTTGGGCATGAAATTACCCGAGGTGTTTGTAGGGGTAGTCAAATTTGAAATCTTCAACGAGTATTCCGAGTTTTCAAATTCAAGCAGTTGCGACAATTCTTTGATCTTTTGGTTCAGTACCTTTTGGTTAGTATCTCTCAATTCGCGAATAATCAGGTCAATGGTTTCAGTAATCAGACCATCGCGGCGTCTTCTTTGTCCATGGTCATTCAGTAATCTTCTCAGGATGGCTTCAGGGATCAAGTGCTTCTTGAAAGTCTTGGTGACCCCGGAATCTTGCAGCACTTCTTGCTCGCCATAAACCTTGATCATGTGGGCCTTTTCAATGAAGTTGAACCGAATGAAGTTATTCACCACCCAAAGCATCATGAGCGAAAAGTTTTCAATAGAAGGGAAAATAAGGAAAACCCCCATCACCCCACACACACCAAAGATTTGTTCGGGGTTATTCAAGTAACGGTAAACCCCAGCCTTGGTAAGATGAGAAGCCCGTTGCAGTCTTGGTACAAAGAAGTCGCCGTAGAACCAGCCAAAGTAGCCAATCAGTTCAACAATCAGTTTGTTGATCCAGGTTTGAGTAAACACCAACAAAACCCCAAGGAAAATCCGAAGGTGGAAGTAGTTTGAAAGCAATTGAGAGGTGGCTTCAGGTTGAGTCAAATACTGCAACAAGTTGAAACCAACCAACGAGGTGTAAGTTAAGTTAATAAGTGAGTTGTACAACATGGCCCAGTTATTGAGGGATTTTTCGGCAGGCATGTCCATCAGCAAGTACCACTTAGTCAAATACTTGTACGACAGCTGCAAAATGAGCAAGACGTCGATCAGAACCAGTTCAAGCACCTTGGTTGCCACTGCCAACCAAAACAAAATACGGACACCCTTTGCCCCAGCTTCGGGCGTAGAGCAAACCGAGGCCAAAACACAGGGCAATACCAAACCGTAAGTGATTGAAAGCATAACGTTACCCACATCCAGAGCCCTAAAGAAACTAAAATTGGCCAAACCAACCATCGGTTTCAAGTTGTTAAACGGACGGAGATCCCGTAACTTTTGCACTCTGGCCAGATTAATTTCGTCAATCGAAGGCCCGTAGATTTTGTCAATATGAGGGTTTTCAATATAGTGCAAAAAGATCATTTGGAGGAAATGGCCGAAAATGGCAACACACAAAACCGTGTACGACTTGGCGATAAGAGCAAACCCGTAGTAACCGATGTACCCCACAGAGTACATAGGGTGAGGTACCATTTCAAACACGCCATCGAAAATGAGCTCTTCATTATTGATTTGCCGGAAAAAAAAATCCCCCCAGTACCAGGCATAGTCCTTGATGGTATTATGGGCATTAACCTTAACCCACAAATTGAATAACACGAACAATACCCCGACGACGATCCGGACCAATACCACCCATTGGGGTTGGTTCTTCATAAATTGCCAGCTATCATCAATGGCACAAGCCATGACCACACACATAAACGCAGTAAAGTCACTCATTAAAATCAAATCCACGACCTTACGAAACAAGAGCCAAGTGTTAAATTCAATCGGGTACGACTTGGGGTCGTAGCCAGATCCCCGTTGACGCTTCACTTCTGCTTGGGCGAATCGAGCAGCCACTGTGTTGCCATCAAATAAATGCAAACTGTGGGCCCATTCCACCAAACGGTTGTTGTTCAGTTGTTGGTACAACAAATAGCCGATACCAAAATTGTAACCCAACCGCCACACAACGTACAACCCGATGAAAACGAGAATTCTAACACTATTCTGCGGGATCAAGAAGACTAAAAAGTTAAGCAATAAGATCGTCACGATCAAGATTTCCAAATACAGTTTGCGGACAGTCGGATCAAACAAGGTTTTGACCATGTCATGGGTAGGGGGCACCTTGAACGTTGCCCCCAGGAAGGTTACCCCAGTGGGCAACTTATCATCAACAGCTACCTTTTCCGTTTCCGTCATGGAAGCCATTGATCCTTTATCAACTTTTTTCTTGAGCATACGGACACTCAATGAAAAATTGTCCCAGGGCTACTAATGCAGCGCGCACGAATTGCGTCTGGTGTATGGGGAAATTGGCTCGCATATTGGCATGTGATTTTTAGGGTAGAAATACTGAGGTGTACAGTAGATTTTACCCTATCTTGGAGATAATATATTGCTGTCGAACTAATTGATGTGACAGTGCGGGGTAGATTGATTTAGACCTTATTCGAATTCTAATAACAACTTACTAACAGACGTCAATTATCTAACCTGTTTCACGGTCGCATAAGCATACAAGAAGTGTTGGGTAGGTCCTTGATGTACCAAAAATATATCGATAGAAACTAAGTTAGTGTCTGGTATGTATTGCATAATTGTTCCAATACCTGACCAGTACTATGAGGCGACTCGATGATATCAGTCATGGGTCTCGGGTCTCCATTCGGACCGAAAGATTCTAGATCATAAACATGTTTCCCCAAATGTAGGGCCTCTATCTACTTTACGACCAAGCTGTATAACTTGAAAACTAGAGGAGATCCGCCAATAACTTAAAGCTATCCTAAACCATCGGGTTCTCCTATTTGAGTTGGCCCAACTCATATTTCTTTTTTTTTGTTCCACCATATATTACAGTTTTGTTTGTCTTCTCGTGACTATCACATGTGAGCCCCACTTTCACATGAGGTGGTATATAATACCGTAGAAACCTAAACTATCCAAGTCATGTCTACAATTACTCTTGAGAAGGACTCCCATCTTGACCATGGCAAGTATCGGGTTGATTTTGAAATCACCAAGAAGATTCTTGGTGACAACCAACTCCCTACCAAGCTGAGCCTTCCAGTGAAACACTCAAAGCTGAGAGTGGCTATTATTGGTGGAGGTTTTGGTGGGATCGTGCTGGCCATGACCATGAAGAACAAACTACACGAAGACGATTATCTCTTGATTGAAAAGTACCCCAAACTTGGGGGTACTTGGATTGCAAACACTTATCCTGGTGTTGCATGTGATATTCCCTCTATTTGGTACCAAATTTCCTCCGATCTCTCTGCAAATTGGTCAAAGTCGCAATCGTACGGGTATGAAATTGCAGAATACTTGGATCGCGTTGTGGAAAAGTACCATATCAAGGATAACGCACTTTTGGGCAATGCTGTACACCGTTCTGTGTGGCACGAAGATGCTGGTGAATGGGAGCTTGAAATCCACGACGTTACCACGGGACAAAAAACCCTTCACCGACTGAAAGTTTTGATCAATTGTTTGGGTGGGTTGGTTCACCCTTTGCACCCACTGTACCCTGGACTCAAAGATAAGTTCCAGGGTGAATACGTTCACTCTGCCATGTGGCGGGATGTTGAACTTAAAGGAAAGAAGGTTGTTGTGTTGGGTAACGGTTGCTCTGCGTGTCAATTGGTACCTGCCTTGGTTAATGATGGCTATGGCGTAGAATCAGTGACGCAAATTGCCCGTTCTAAGCAGTACATCATTCCCCCATTGCCAAGCTCATTGCAAAGAACTTATAATCTCGTGTCAAAAGTATGGATTTTGCAATACTTGCTCAGATTGCTTGTAGTAGCTCTCTTTGAACTTCGGTATGCCCAGTTCAAAGGAACTGGATGGTGGTCGCGGGCAGTACGGTGGTGGTCAACAAAGATTTCTGTTTCATACATGAAGAAACACACTCCCAAAAAGTACTGGGATGTTGTTATCCCCGATTATAAGATTGGCTGCAAGAGACTTATTATCGATCACCTGTACTTGGACACCTTATCAAATCCTAAGATGGAGTTCATTGGAGAGCTGGTGGATCATTTCGAAGAAAAGGGTTTGGTGCTTAAGCTGGGTCGATTCATTGAGTGTGATGTGTTGGTGGCGTGTACTGGTTATAACATTGCTAAATCGATGAATTTGTGTGAATTCGTCGGTCGCGACGGTGTCAAGCTTAGCGAACTTTGGGGTGGGGAAAATGGCCGGATCTCAGCCTATGAATCATTGATGGTTAAGGATATGCCTAATTTGTTTACCATTGGTGGACCCAACCTGGCCACTGGTCATTCTCTGGTTGTGATGGCTATTGAAAATGGTTGTCTGTTTGTGACCAAGGTGGTTTCACCGGTATTAAAGGGCGAGGCTAAGCTGGTAGTGGTCAAAGACAAAGCATACTATAAGTGGTATGAGGATTGTCAACAGGAACTTAAGAAGTCGGTTTACGGTACCAAGTTCGGTGGATGCGTCCTGTGGTATGCTGGTGAATATAACTACACCACCTACCCGTATTCCCAAGTGACCTTCTGGTGGAGAACAAACCATCCTGTGAAGGGAGATTTAGAATATACTAAATAGTTCGATGAAGAAACAATTACATCTCTAATAGACGGTCGTTCTAAATAGGAATGATTGTACTACCACTTCCACCGGGAACATGATAATGGCGTGTGAAAAAATCACGCTTCAACCCGTACCCGCGCATGAGACCTATTTCCCATTCAACTTCATATGGGGGTAACTGTCGCCCGGGACCATCAGAGCCGGCAACGCCACGAATGGCTTCAAAATATTCTCTCCATTCGTCCTGGATGACATGCCATTGTGGTGTGTCGCCTCTTACTACAAGTCGGTCTTCTTCCCATTTTTTCATCTCATCCACCAGTGGCAATGATGCTCTTCCAGCAAATGTTCTTGCAGCAAGGACAGCTTGCCATTCAAACACCTTAAACGTCAATCCCCCGACAACGAAACCCACAAATGCCAACAGATGGTTTTCAATAGAAATGACGTGTTGGTAAACGCCATGGAACCGGCCATTCTTAGTGTCGAGCTTGGGTAAGAACGGCACCAGAAGGGTGTAGCCAGTGCCGTATAAAATACAATCTACATCGGGCTCCGTAGAGCCATCATCAAAGTAAACTGTCAGTCCATCCACTTTCGTGATTTTACCACGCCTGTCGACATCAGGATGGTCAAACGCCGCTGAACCCACCACCGGCACCTGAGAGCCATTTACTGTACGCAGCAGAAGAGTCTTTTTAGCAACGAAGAGCACGTCGTAGATTAAATCCATTGCAGATATCGATCCCCCAACCACAATTACCTTTTTTCCTCTATAGCTTTCCGGATTCCGGAATTGTTGGGAGTGTTCAAGCAACCCAGTGAACAGATCAAGGCCCGGAACTTGCGGTACAAATGGGGAAACATACTTTCCCAGCGCCACCAATAATTTATCAAATTTTTGACGATACCAGTAATCCTCAGTACCATCTTGACGTCTTAACGTAAGCACCCAGTGATCATCGTGCCATTCCGCCAATTCCAAAGTTGTATTTAATTGGATCTGCAGTTGATAGTTGAACGCCAACTGTTGAAGCCACCCCCGAATGACCAGATGGTGTCTGAACGGCGAATTTTCGCCATATTTTTTTAATGTAAGCTCCAGCCGTGTCTCAGGGATTGCAAAATTCGTGAATTTCATCACATCGGCTTCGACATTAGTTTCCAACGACTCATATGTCAGTGATAACTCATGATTAGGAATAGCCGGCATGGTACAAGGAAAGTTTTCAGGTAAATCGGGCACTGTCCGCACCAATGATTTGCCAGCCACATACTTTGGCGGCGGCCTTTGATCATACACCCATGTACCTGATATTTCTGGCTTACAATCAAACAACGTGACTGAAAACTTATTCTCTTGGGCTAGGGTATCCAACGAAATCACCCCGGCGGGTCCTCCACCAATAATTGCCACCGTAGTCATAGCTATGTGCAAAAATTATTCCCATGGAATCTGACTCGCATAATGCCACAGTAAATTCGAAGCTCACGTGGTTACGGGTTATGTGTGGCATAAATAGAAAGGTCGATCATTTACAGATATTTAAAGGCACAGTTGCAACCCTTCGAATTATTGAGTATTCGTAAATGTCGGTTGGTAAACGGCCCCCCCTCCCCCCGCATATGTGAAAACGGCTACAACATAAACACAAAACGAAGTAGGGTGAGGCACTAAACATTTGACGGAAAAACATCTGTTATTGATCTCCATGTGATTGATTATAAGTAAACTAATCTGTCTAAATATCATGGGACCTCATGACAGGTTTGGATCAAGGGCACATAACCGCCACGGAATAGTTCGGAACACGTCTATCTTTATCCGTTTGGCACCAAGAAAATTCTGAAGTTGTGTTCTCAACTCGCTATTGTTGTCGATGCTATTTGTTAGTTGCGTGTCCAATGACACGTGACATGTCAATGTCTTACGTGTCCCAAATACCAAAATTGATAGCGTGGTGTTGTGATGACCATATTACTTTTTCAGTAACCGTAAATTAAGCTATTTCATTCCAACCCCTTCTATTGTGGTCGGTGCTGACCTCCCTCACCGCGGCACTAATTTTGATCGCACACTTTTTCATAATACCAAGTACCACATTTGCCCGACCCTCCGTAATGTCGTTGAAGGAACGGAGCAAGCCGAAAAATGGGCTACCAATGTAAGTGAAGCTAAGGGGCCACGGTTTACCTGATTTTGTTTATTCGGGGAGAGTTTGACCCGTCGATAGCAATCTGATACTAACATTTTAGTTACAATAAGTTGACGCCCAAGACCAGTTCCAGATGGCTACGAAAGCGATACATTTTTGGCTTTTTGTTTGTAATTGCAATGTTATTGATGGTAGGGTTCCGGAAAGACGTGTCCAGTTATAGCCAGGTGGTATTCCGTCACGCCAAAGCAGACATTCCCGAGATAAACGCGGATGATGATTACGAACTTTATCAGGTCACTGCCGAAGGGGTGGAACAAGTGGATATCGCTAAGACCTACGATAATACCGTCGATTATTATGACCTCAGTGATTACCGTGGGCTGGCAGATGGCCGTGATGACGTGATTTTGTTTTGCATGCCTCTTAGAAATGCTGAGGAAGTGTTACCAATGGCGTTTTACAATTTAATGAATTTGACTTACGACCATTCCAAGATTGATATTGCCTTTTTGGTCCTGGACTGTTCTCCCGACGACCGTACCTTGGAGACGGTGTTTGAATATCTGGTGGCATTACAAAACGGTACTTTGGTGGATTTGTTGAGGCAAGAGGAAGAGATCAAACAAAAGACCAAGGCATCCTCACTGGACTTGTACAAATTGTACATGGATCAAGCGTACATCGAAGGTGTCCGTAAAGCTTACAATCCTGAAACCCACCATCACGAAAACTTCACCCTGCCTTTTAGGCTGGTGTCCATTTTCCGCAAGGATTTTGGACAGGTTATTGGCCAGGGTTTTAGTGATAGACATGCGGTCAAGGTCCAAGGAATTCGGCGTAAGTTGATGGGTCGTGCCCGGAATTGGTTGACGGCACTGGCGTTGAAACCATTCCACACGTGGGTGTACTGGCGGGATGTCGACATTGAAACCTGTCCTGGTGATGTGATTGAGACCCTCATGAAACATGATTATGATGTATTGGTGCCCAATGTGTGGCGGCCATTGCCCACATTTTTGGGGAACGAACAACCATATGATTTGAACCTGTGGGAGGAAAGTGGGCCAGCATTAGAATTGGCGAAAACCTTGGATGAGGACGATGTAATTGTTGAAGGTTACGCCGAATACCCGACTTGGCGAATGCATTTGGCATACATTCGCGACCCTAACGGGAACCCTGATGAATTAGTCAATTTGGATGGGGTGGGTGGTGTGTCGATTTTAGCTCGAGCGGCTATTTTCCGGCAGGGAGTGATGTTCCCCGCTTTTACATTTGAAAACCATGCTGAAACAGAAGCGTTTGGTAAAATGGCCCGCAAAATGGGTTATAGAGTGGGTGGTCTTCCTCATTACACCATTTGGCATATTTATGAACCATCGGAAGATGATTTAACAAAGATCGCTCGCATGGAGCGAGAGAAGCGGAGAAAGGGTCCAGAAACCGCATAATGTAATCAATAGACGTTCAATACAAAATATATATATTCTTTGTCTGTAAAACCAACAAAAAGAATAGTTAGATCGCTATCAGTAGGAAGGCAGGATTTTTTAATCAAACCGTCGTATGACGTCAGAGATTGTTCACTCATCCGTTGTTAATCATCATTGAAGCGATCGAAATTCGAACCTATGGTGTGGTCGGCCGTTCATATCCTTACGAACCGGACTACCACGCCATAGATGTAAAGCTCAGAAAAAATGCGAATTGACAATATATGAGGAATAATGAATGAGAAGGTGGAAAAAATAATTAATGAAAATTCATAACTTCCTAAGATCTTGCCCCGGTCTTCTGCATGAACGTAGTTCGATCCAATTTAGTGGGCTTATAAACTCAAAATACAAACTGTACAAAAATTCTTGTTTATGCGAGCGAGGACATTGTATTAAGCGGGCATAATCACGGTTGCACAACGCATCAATTTTATTTATTATTTCGCCTTACCCTTCGTTATGCAGAGTATTCCAAGAAAACAAACACTCGATAAGTTGGTCTAATGTATGAATTAATTTATGGGGCGACTCAAAACTGAGGTGAAATCTGACACCGGAAAATCCTCTCGATGAGATACGACTTTTGACTGTATCTCATGCACTCGCAGGAACAGATAGGATCGCCCTAAACTCAGCCACAAACTTAATTCGGTTGGACACGTATCTTGTAATTTCCGCTCCGCTGGTTGTCGAACATGCCATCCTGCTAAATAATATATTATTTAGCCTCCTAATTTCGAAGCACACTCGGATTTACGTATGGTTCCGGTGACCAATACCATCTGCTGAAAAATATGCGCCTCAACCAGGAAGCCACGCCCCCCTGTGCACCTCCTTTTATATGCAATCGATAGATGTCGCCCAAAAGGCGGGTTTCTCACTGAGGCAATCCCCGCCCAACGTTGATTTACTTTCACCTCATACCTTGCACATACCTTGATGACTAGTCAGATCGGACGTTATGCCGACTTAAAATGACATACGTGATGATCACGCATTATACCCCAGACTTGCTACAAATTTGCTGCGTATTAAAAACATGATAACCAGGAGTTGGTGTAAAAAAAGTTTACTGCTGATAACTGGTGACTTATAGAAATCGAGTACCGGCAATTCTAACACCATCACTTCCGTTTGGTTTGTAATACCGTAGGTCCAGACTCACATAAGGCGGGGCTATGCATGAAAATGTCGAGTCCACCAAGAAGTGCATTTCCCTACAATGTCCGTTTTCCGCCCATCGCCTAAATTTTATGTGCCCGCAATCTTTATGTGGCAGTTTCGTTCCCGGCGCTGCGGAAATAATTATCACACATCCCGTGCTGATAACACGATATAGAAACTGAAAACAGTTATTATTTGCAGGGTTATACGAGTGTGCTATTGAGCAGGCTCATAAAACAATAACTGTCCAGATAGGCGCTGCCGCTGTATCATGATTACAGCAAGCAGAAGGTCTGTAGTAATTTGATAATATCCATCGGAGCTAAGGTTACCGAAACCACCTTCAACAGCAACCTTTAGTTGGTGCTAATTATTTAACATTGTTGGGAACTTTCGTTTCCATGCTCTGGCAGAACAATAGCCGTGATCCTAAAAGGTTTGCATTTTTCTTGGCACTCACACAAGCACCGAAGATACGATAGGTTTACGGCTAAGCCGAGCTGAGCCCCAAATATTTAGGGAGGTTTACCGGTTGAATAATTAAAATCAAGCATTTCTATTAAATCAATCTAGCCAACTCCAATCGTAATCATGGCTCATTCTTAAAAAAAATTGTGTTTTTGCTTCACCGTTCGGCAATAATCCGGTTGATGATCGTCAGGTTGTCCAATTCGTCCTCGTTCCGACGGGCTTCGTTCATCAAAGGCAAGATACACATCCAGCCAGTTTCAGTACGAAAGTGACGTGCAAGAGCATCCAGCCTGGCAAACTTCTTACCACATCCCCACTTGGTGACGCCATCAGCAAGAAAGCCTTGGCAGGTAAAATTTTTGATACCCTCGTGTAACTGCTCGTGCCGCTTCTTGTCGTGCAGACGAGCGAAAGTTTTGGGGCATTTCAGGCACTTGAAGGGCTTGTCAGTAGAGTGAGTCTTCATATGCAGCTTCAAGTTGTACGGTTTTTGAAACACTTTGTGGCACACTTCACATGGATAGGCCTGTCCTGGGCCCACCATCCCTGGTTCATACAGATCGGTGGCCCGCCGCCGTTTTCGCTTGAGCAGTGGCGAGACTGTGAACGATACCAAGCTCAGGTAATCAATATGACCAGGGCGGGGATGGTTAACAGTGGCGGGAATGGTGGCTGTCGCCGTTACCGCCCCCATCGTCCACTGGGGAACTCTTTGGTGCTGCGGTAACATCTGGGGCCCCTGAGGAGGCTGAGACATTTGGTCATAGTAGCCTTGTTGTTGCCCAAAAGTCACTTGAGACTGTGGCACCAGTACCTGTTGCTGGTAGTACACCGGTCGCAGGTATTGCTCATAATAGGTGGGCGCAAGTTGTCCCTGGTACTGGGGAGCTCCCTGTTGCAAAACGGCCTCAGATGATGATGGTGACGACACCAGCACCTGGGGAATTGCCGACCACTCGCTTACACCATAATTGTAGTTGGCCGCCATCATTCCCGATGGACTCGACCTTATTGGATGTTATAGAAGGAAATCGATTTTCGGGAGAATAATCGCTGATCAATCCAACGATTTCGAAGGTCTTAGTTACCAATGAACATGAAGTGGGGAGGTGAATGGTTTTTATACAGGCCTCCTCTCGCAATCCGCCCCGCAGCATGCACTGGTTGCAAAATAATCATACAGAGCGTGAAGATTATATTTTTTTTTTTCTTTTGCGCAGTCGTTTTTTTTGGGTACGATCTTCGACCGCCCTAGATCGAGGAGAGACACCAGAGGGCGATGGGGAGAAAAAAACCGGTGTTTTCGAGGTAGGAAATGTAGTTTGATTTTTGACTGGATTTATCCCCCTAGGAGAGTGATTTTAAAATTTTTTATATTTATGATAATCAACCCAATGTCCAAATTCATCGCCTCTAGAGCATAAATCCGGTGGAATGACTCTCCCAGGCCTTTCCCCGAAAACGACACTGCAACTCAATCTCGTAAGCGATATTATGATCTTTTCAGCGTATATGCCAAGCGGGAGATGGCTAGACGCAGGCGGTTTCCTGGTGTCCCCAATTCGTATCACGATTATGCATTGAAACCCGTGCCATGGCATTTTTGTGGGGGAATTCGGTGATTGCGGAAATGTCCGGAGGCTAGACACAATCTTTATTGCTGTTAGTCCTGTTTCAATCCTTTTGAACAGCTTTCATGATCGAGACATGAAATGTTGTTCTCAACATCCGCCCCAGGCGGTCGAGGTCTAGACCATGGCTTACGAAATTATCATCCGTTTATGCCAAAGAACACTCATGGCCAACAGGCGAGTGGAGAAGCGATTGTGTATATGGATCCAAAAGCGGATATCGTTTGATGTATAGTCGATCAATGTAATTTCCCCAGGTATTAAAACGACATCCCCTGTATCAATGCCTTTGTGTAAGGTCCAATGTGAGTGACCAATGTCAAGGCGTGTCCCGATTAGGCAATGAAATAGAATTGTCCTACAGATACTGCTGAGCTGGGATCCCATTCATCGCCTTTGATCTCGCATGTCTCACATAGCCCTACCCGCCCTAAACATCAAAAATACACGTGTATTATCAATATCTACCAGCGACTATTCTATACAACAAGGGCTTCAAAAACCGGTTCATCCTGCAGAGCAGGGTAGGCTTGTTGATACTTCTTTGCTGAAGTTTCCCCTCTCTTAGCAATAACAGCTTCTTCGTAATCATGTTGTTCATCTCTCTTAACAATAACAGCATCAACGTACTCCTGTTTATCGTCCCTCTTGACGGGGTAAGACTTCTTGTAGTCTTTACCGGCAACACCGCCGGCGGCCACAGCCGCCACCATCATTGACAAAATAACACCAAACTTCATTTGTATGGTACGTTGCGAATGCGGGCGTTTTAAGTTGCCAGCCCCCAAAAGACACGTACTGCATGTTACCTTTGTGTGATACCCAAATTGGACAATTGCCAGCTAAATTTATCATTACATTTGCAGGGTGGAATCCCGCGTAAAGGTGATCAATCATGGCATGTATATATTGATCCACTCGCCAATGTTAATAATCAATTCGTGCATTAACAATTACATTTATTTAAATCTATTCGTCATCAGAGTCTGACTCAGGGGGAGGCACCCACGGGGCAGGCTTAAAGAATTCTTGGTCTTCCACTACCATTTGCTTAAACTTTTCTTTGTCGTCTACGTACTCGTAGAGGTAGTCCAATTCCAAGTCGTGCACTTGTCTCCCTAACACAATAAGAGAGTGCAACGGTTCCCCAGCGTCATATTCACTCAACTCCTTCAAAGTGGCAGCCTTGAACGATTGGGTAGGAGATCCAAGTCTCAGGATCGCTACACAAGGAGTGTTGGGAGTGTAAGCCTTTTCCCCCCGCTTTTCTTCAACTTCCAACATTTGCTGAGCGGCAGTGGCGATGTCCATGTACCTAGGAGGTTCATAGATCATCTTACCCTTGGCCATATTTTCCCAGCTTTGTTCTTTGACCTTGATGTCCAAAAGCACCAAAGTGTGCAACCCAATTTGCCGGTTTTGTTTAACTTTATCGTAAAAAGAATTGGGTCTCCAGTTGTCTAAAAAGAACACAAGAGATACAGTTTGGCCAAAGTTATACAACTGAAGGCCACAAGCGCCCACGGCATTCATCACCAGGGCGTTGTGGATCAGTTCGACCTTGATGCCCATTTCACGGGCCCGAATAACAAGATCGGTGTGAGTGGTGGCACCAAACACATCCCCGACGACAAGGAAGGCAATATCTTCGGTATCGGCACCCTTGAGGATGTCGTCAGCCTGGGTTTCCACCATTTCCCGGTCAGCGAGAATGACTTCATGGCCATAGTATTCCTCCAATTCCTCTGTTGACGCAGCCATAAGGATCGAAGTATAAGCTTCAAGATATACTCTCAGGCATTTCTTGACTGTTTCCAACCCACGTACGGTAATGTCGCTAGTGTGGGAGAGACCCAAACCAATGAGGTAAAGCATGGTGATGAGATGCGCGATGAGATGAAATCTTTGTAGACTAGATTACGGAGCTCGTAGCTATCATGGTTTTCCGGTTGTTCAGTAAACACCAGATAAGTAAATACAAATTTGTTCACCAATTGAGTCTCGTAGGTCAAAATGTGTGTGTGCATTTTTACTCATCTAATGCTGCGAAGAAGAACCATCAAAGTAAAGGATGAAAACTTTGAAGACGTGCTTAAACGATATAATGAAATTGTTCTGAAGGGAGTTCTTGAAAAGGACATTCCCCCGAAGCGGAAACAAAAGGTGAAGGTTGTTCTTCCTAAAATCAAGAAACCGCAATACCTGGGTAAGGTGACAAAATCAGAGATCCCCCAAGCAAAACCGTTATTAAAAACTGGAAAATGGATAGTGGGTAATGTGGCGTCAGTGCCGGCACTGACTTTGGAACGTCATGTTTCCTGGTCAAATACGTATGAAGCGATGGTAAAACAGATCGTTGGCGTCATCTCCCAAAAAGATATTGATATTGATCTTCATTATGGGTTAACAGAAATCAAGCTTGACCAAGAACGCGATAAGTGGGCCATCCCAATGAGTTTGTATGATACCGACCTGTTACTCCGTCCACAAGATTCTGCAACGATCAATGCAGATCTAGATGAAATTGACTCCTTCTGGGATGCGTTGAACACCAACCAGGATTAGTTATAATTTATTTATATAATAGTTCCTTGCATGCTATGAATAACCCTTAATTTAAATTACATAACCCTTCTATAATTTTTTCTAACGGCGACCCTGTCACCTCCATGTGACGACCAAGCAAATTAATTACAACTTCACGGTATTCGTAAATCAACTTTTCTGTGAATTCCATTGCCCCACATTCGTCCAAATAATCACACGCCCGGCCAACAAGATCCATGTGTTCACGACGGGTACATGGCGTGGTATAATCAAATAATATTTGATGAACTGGTGACGTTTCAGTGTGTTGAAGACACCAAAGAATTGGTAGTGACAATTTTCCCTCAATGAGATCCTCTCCTGCCATACCCTTGCTGTCTGCATATTGCTTCAGGTTGACGTTCATAAAGTCATCTCGAATCTGGTATAGTATCCCTAGTATATTGCCAATAGCCATTAAATCGTCATGCTCACGGTTCGATGTGAGTGACATGAGCCGAAGCAGTAGACGGAATAATCCCCCCGTCTTGTCTTTTACCATTTGAAGGTAATCTTCAGTCAGAGGTAACTGATGGCGAATATCTCGTAAATGGTCCCGCCAGTAAATGTCTAACCCTTGCCCATGGTGAAGGTTGAGCATTTCATCCAAGATAATATCATTAATGGTGTTTTTGAATACAGCAGCATCAGCAGGTGCCACTAGCTCAGGAAGACGATCCAGAGCCCGCTTGAGCGCCACAAAATACATGAGATTCCCACAATTGAGGGTCAGTGGTGTTCCAAATTGCCGGTGAGCCGCCACTTTGCCCCGACGGAACATCAGGTCGTCTTCAATATCATCAATTAGTAACAGCAGATCGTGAAACATTTGGATGATAACCCCAATTTCAGCTAGTACGTTCGAATCAATTTCAAAGTACCGATTAAACGCCTGAAGAAACCGAGTTCGAACGTTTTCATTATTCAGCTTCAGTTGGCTCACATGGACATAGGGGGAAATTAGAGGGTCCCCTTCTTGCGGGATGTAATGATCGTTACAATAAATAACTTTCTCGATCATTGACTTGCCCATGGCGGCAAATTGATCGTGTGAATGATCGGGTGCGGCTTTGCGGAGGTGTCATCTAGTTCTGAAAATAGTAAGGAGAAAGAAATGACCTTTTCCCCACTGCTGCCCCACTACATGATCTATTGAAGTGGGAGGTGGCAAAAATCAGTTTAGTTATTTCATCTGGGTGTCCCAGTCTAATATTATGAAATCGCTACATGTAATCGATCACCTTCATGTATTAATATTAGGATAGGCAAGACCTCAGAAATTGGAGATTTCCCCACACTGACCGTGTCAGACGTGCTGGTACCACGCAAAATTATAAATATTCTTTTCGTTACGATTCATTATGCATAATGCTCACGCCTTGGGCGTGGTTCTAATAAAGTGGGAGGGACAAGCATAACCGCCGGGGTTCTTGTCAAGGTATTCTTGGTGATAGTCCTCAGCATCATACCAAACATTTATCGGCTCGATGATGGTTGAGATTTGATGCTTGGGATACCATTTCTTTTGTGCTTCATCGCGAGCTTGACCCACCACCAGTTTATCCTCAGACCGGTGGTACAATATGGCACTGCGGTACTGGGTGCCGACATCGGGACCCTGGCTGTTGAAAGTGGTTGCATCATGCATCCGGAAGAAAATGTCTAACAAATCCTTCAACGGCACCTGTTCGGGTTCATAGGAAATTTGAATCGATTCAACAAAGTTGGTTGATCCCAGGCACACCTTTTTGTAATTAATATCCAGCTCCAGTTCATTCCCGTTAGCATAACCAACCTTGATGTCAACAATACCCTGGCCGCCAAACTGCTTCTTAAACAAATGTTCAACTCCCCAGAAGCAGCCCGCAGCAACGGTGATAAGTTGGGAAGAAGCAGTAGTAGTGATTGTTGGAGAAACGACGCCCATGATGACTTTCAAGAGAGGAAGCGCCATCTTTTATAGCTTTGAATGCACAGGCTGTTGTCAACGCACGTGATCTGTCAAACGGCACAGCATCGCATTACAATCGTGGCTTGCGTAACCGGCTGTAATTACTAAGCATCTATGACTCCTAATTGCTTTAAAGTTTATACTATACCTAAATAAATCCATTACTCTATAAAAATACCAATTAAAATCTTCTATGAGCACCCAAGGGAGCATTGTTGGAACCAGTTTGGGAGAAACCACCACCACCGCCACCTCTGCGGAAGCCACCGCGGCCGCCTCTGCCACCTCTACCACCTCTGCCACCCCGGCCACGGCCACCGCCGTATTGGATATGAGAACCCCACGACCGCTTGTCGAACCGTTGCAATTCAGGGGGAATAGTTTGGTTGGCTTCCCGCATAATCTTACACAAGTCACCACCCAAGTTCTTGTCCTTTTCAGTAAAGAACGATAAGGCGGTACCGGTGTTCCCACCTCTACCAGTTCTACCGATCCGGTGCACGTAATCTTCAATGTTACCGGGCATATCGTAGTTAATGACAAAGTTGATCCCCTTGACATCTAAAAAGTTAGTATTATCCCATGAGTTTGCTGGGTTGAAATCACCAATGTTTTATGACCCACAACTGAGGTTCCCCTCTTTCAGGCCGAAGTACTATTATGTTTGGTAAATCACGATACTCGATTCTATGGTATGACTCACACTGGTACTCAAAACAATCCACTAGCTTAGATATAACTTTCTGATTGACCAGAAATCAAAGGAAAACCCCTATTAGACACCGGTTCTCGCCTGAGACCCGTTGCCCAAAGAGATTCTCCTTTAACGCGACTATCGCTCTGGTCCCGTTTTCCAAACTAGCGGGCTGGCGCTTCCGCCCACCGCTATTTTCTCGATACTTACCAATACCTCTGGCAGCCACGTCAGTGGCGACCATAATCGGGGACTTGCCCGACTTAAATTCTCTCAACACCCAGTCCCGTTCCAGTTGCACCTTGTCACCGTGAATGGCCAACGCGGGCCACCCTTCTTGTCTCAAGTACAGCGTCAATTCGTCACAAGTACGCTTGGTCAGGGCAAAAATCAACACCTTCAGTTCCTTGTCTTCGGTAGCAGTTTCAAGGTGCTTCACCATCCGGTCTCTCTTTTCAAATTCCAGCACAACTTCCACCAATTGAGTAATGGTGTGAGAGGCAGCCAATTCAAGAGAACCAACAGTAACTTGGATAGGATCGTTCAAGTAGTCACGAGCCAATCTTTGCACTTCCTTGGGCCAGGTAGCCGACCACATCAAAGTTTGACGGTCGGGACGGATTTGATCGACAATCTTCCGGATTTGAGGTTCAAACCCCATATCCAACATTCTGTCGGCTTCATCCAACACCAAGTAAGTAACCCGCTTCAAATTGGTCTTGCCCATTTCCAACATGTCAATCAACCGACCAGGAGTAGCAATACAAATTTCAACACCTCTGGCCAAGTCCCGGATTTGTTGACCCTTGGGAGCACCACCGTAAACACAGGTGTTTCTGATCTTCAGGGACTTACCGAACTTGGAACATTCTTGTTGAATTTGCACAGCCAATTCTCTAGTGGGGGCCAACACCAACACAATAGGACCGTCACCATGTTGAAGCAAGGGCTGAGCGTTGATGTGCACAATAGAAGGCAAAGCGTACGACAAAGTCTTACCAGAACCAGTAGCAGCGATACCAACCATGTCCCTACCTGACAAAGCCATAGGCCACCCTTGACACTGGATACCAGTAGGCTTGGGGAAACCCTGTGCCTTTAATTCACTGAGAACGTAGTCGGGGAACCCAGCTTCGTCGAAACTGGTAATAGGCTTAGGAATATCAGTACCGATGATCAGCATTTCGTTTTCCTTTCTGAATTGAGCAACATCAGCTTCAGACCGGTCGGAAACAGCGGGGTCCTCTTGGTAAAAGTTCTTTTCAAACTTGGGCAAAGAGTCCATGTCCCACTCGGGAGTACTGAGCTCGATGCGTTCGTTGTAGTTGCTTTGACGACCACCGCGGCCGCCACCGTAGCCACCACGTTGGTAGCCACCGTTGTCTCTCTTGTAGCCACCACGGTTACCATGTTCGTAGCCGTTGTTGTTGTACGAGCCACGGTTGCCCTGATTGTAATCGCCAGAATAAGACATAGTTCGATAAATTAATTTTTCGGGCAACCTGACTTTTATATATCTCACACCTGCATGTTTTTTCTGCGATGAGCCGGGATTGAAGTCGGAAGTTACAGTTGCAGGATGGAAGGGGACAGAAAACGGGGCGGGTGCAGGCAAATATTCAGCGATAAACATTTCTTTTTTCCCTAAAACGAGGATACACGTTTTTTCCCGCCCGAAAAGCCCTCGGAAGTTTACACACAAGTCTGGATCCACCCAGCCACGTTGATCGCTTCTCGATTTGATATATTCATTATCTATTCATGACGTGCTATACTATCTATGGTACAATCCTCTAATTTACATTCACGGGTCTTCAGTAGAGAAACCACCCTTTTCCAATGATTCGGAAAACTTCTCTTCGATCACAGTACACAATTCCGACAAATTGTCAAGACCTTGGTGCAAAGCTTCAACGGCAGTAATATTTCCGTATGTTTGAATACGGATGTGCATCTTGTTTTCACTGGGATGGGGAATGGAGTAACCACAAAATTCAACTTCAGGGTTCTTCATGATGATGTAACGGAGGGCATTCCCCAAAGTGTGATCTTCGTCAATGATTTGAAAAGAGGCGGCGGTCCCGTCATCCAGAGCACCGGGTAAGATCTTGATCTTGTCAGTATCAATCTCTTCTTCGACCATCAGAACATCATGGGAGTCAGACATGGTGGTTGTATAAATCGCGATGAGTGCGGCTCAGTGCGAGATGTTGGAACACTGTTTACAATACAGTGCAGTAGGTTGCAAAAAAACTAGTAATAGTTGAATATCCAAATTTCCAATTCTTGTTTTTTAACGGATAAAATAGGCACTTCAAGATTGAATAGAGTGAAAGACCAAAAATTAATAGTAACCAAAATTTTGGTCTACTACGAAATCTACCAAAATTCTTACAAAAAAAAAAAACAACTTTGACTTTGTTTCCACCGTCTCCCCAAAGCTGGCACATCCAGAAAAGCTTCCAAGAACTTTGGTAACTTTTATGAATGAATGTTTTGAAGATTCCCTTAACTTGCACGTGACCCGGTTCTGCCGTACGCGTTGTTTACCTACGCACAACAGAGAACTCCATGGACCACATTTCTGGAGATGACTCCCTCGGAGTGCTGGAGTCATATGCCTACCAACTGCAGGAATCTTCTCCGGGTTATTCCCTGGAAGATATTGATATTCTGCGTCCCACCAATATGGCCTACTTTCACGACCTTGAAGCAAGTATCGATGGTGAAGTAACCGATGTTGATGCAGTAATGGCGCTGGCGCCTCCTCACCCTTCTAAGCAGGTATTTTCCGAACTTGATCCCCCGTCGGATGAAAAGATGACCACCACTGAGGACGACCTTAGCTTGTCCCGGTTCCACCAATCACTGACTGACCCTGGGCATCAAGGTGTTGATTCACTTAAAACAGATAATTTTCTGGCCAGTATATTGGCCGCATCAAGTACACTAACGGGGGCACCCAAACTGACCCACTATCAACACATACGCAGCCAGCAGACTAATTTCCAAGACAGCCTTCAGCGACAACAAGAAGCATGGAGCCGAACTAACCTCTATCATCCGGTGGTGGCTACTCCGAACCATAACCGCCACCCCCTGAAAACATTTACACCACTGCCGCTACCGCCAAAACCAAGCGAAAATATTGGTACTTCTGATTACCAGGAACTATATGAGCTGCTTCAAAACGTACTATCCAACCTTGCAAAAAGGGAGGAAGAAGTAACCAGACTTCAACAGGAAAATAAGCGGCTCCAGGATGAGCTCGCTACTGTTTCGGCTCCCAAGCCAGAGAGTGACCCCTTCACTCTCCACGAACAAAAGTCTATGCACTTTCAATTTCGAGGCCTTAACTTGGCTAATGGCCGGCCCCATTCAGTGCAATTACCGGCCAGAAGAGAAAAATCTCCAGTTCCAACTCACGTTCGTGGGGTTAGTGCAATCCCAGAATTATTTGAATCATTTCATGAAGATACTGGGGCTACCACCCTGACACCCACGAAAAACAGTACCACAAAGTACCTGCCTCGGAGGTGCCAATTGGGGATCCAAACTACACCAAGGGAACTGGTGGATGCTGCTAATAGCCCATTCAAAGTTGTGGATGCCTCTAGCAGTCCCATGAAAGTAGACCAAGGGCCAATCCTACTGTCAATAATCAAAGAATGTGACCACCAACAGGATCTTGAAAAGCTTCGGGAAGAAATATTACAGTTGAAACGACAACTTGGCGACCCCTCTACCGGCCTTACTATGTTTGACATACCAAAGGAACTCCATGATGAATATGTCAACCGTCACATTGCTGATGTCGATAACCTTACCAGGGTGCAATTGGCCAATGATGTCAAAACAGCTATGCTTGAATTTCTTCATTGCGATGACCCCATAACATTCTGCAAGCAAACAAGAATTCACGCTCGTCTATTTAGAGTGATGCACGCGTTTTGCGAGCTGATATATGCTGAATATGTTCCAGGCCAATCTGACACATTGGTTGAAGCCATCAAGCTGCAAGATGTGGACCTGTTTATGGCAGCATTCGCTCAAATGGCTAGAGTATTTAAACTTGAAGGCTTTGCTTCTATTATGGGGCAACAATAGACATTTACGGTAATCGAATGTAATAGAAGATTCGCCACTGCCTCTATAAGAACCATGCGCACTAGCAGTCACAATATGTTTTCGCGAGATTCTTACTACAAGAAGGAACAGAAACGAATTATCGAACATGTAGGAGACATTATCCTCGAGTTTGTTCTCCAATTTCTTCCGCACCTTCAGTTCCTTGAGGAAGATCGTGATGATATGTGGGAAGTAGTGGCAATTAAGGTGAACAACCGAAGAGTTACTGACAAGGTGAATGTGTCCAACGGTGATATTAGAAGCGTGGAAGAACTACCAGAACTCAATGGGCCATTTATTCAAGAGCTATACGATAAAATGATGAAAGACTGGAAGAAAACTCATATTCAATATGATTCCGGCTCCGGAAGATGGTCAACTCCTGAATCGATCAAGCGGTCTATTTCAACCAACCGGGAACGTCTCCTTTTTGAGATATATACTCTAGATGGTTATGGTTATGAACTGATGGCACAAATTGCAAAAGAACGTCTTGATGCTACAAACCGGCTCGTGTTTGAACGGGCGGTCGATGGCGAGGGTGCAGATGTTATCACCACACAAGAGTTACTAGCCAAACATAAAGGAAACCAGGATGGTGTTAAACTTGAGCTGGTTGAAAAAGAATTGATGAAAATGAAAAAGAAGTTGATTCTTGTAGAAGCGGAGAACAAGAGGCTATTGGAATTAAACCATGACTTATTGGCAACTAGTGGGGGGACGATATGATGTTTTACGCGGAACGATAATGACTTTAATTAATAGAAATGCATTTTTCAACATTGGCCAAAGAAGAAGCAAAATGTAAGTAAATAAATGATCAATAATGAGCTAGTATAATAAAAAGATAAAAAAAAGCTACGATGCGGGGAATTGAACCCCGATCTTCTCATGGAGAGTGAGAAATGATAACCATTACACTACATCGGACTTGTGAAATTCGAGATATTTTTCTCACCTGTATTGGGGTCTTAAGGTTCAATTGCTTTTATGTAGGGTTATCTTAGGAGTTATCG
Organism: Diutina scorzettiae; assembly: GCA_030563345.1. Taxonomy (NCBI): domain Eukaryota; kingdom Fungi; phylum Ascomycota; class Pichiomycetes; order Serinales; family Debaryomycetaceae; genus Diutina; species Diutina scorzettiae. The sequence goes on from JAKUCB010000014.1 coordinate 159,948, forward strand.
TCAGAGTGAGCAAGATAGATTGGCCACCGAATGTGGAGTCAATGTAAGCCCACCAAATTATGGAAGTGAGCGTGGTCGAAGAACCCTAGGGGAATTATTCGGCAAAGAACGGTGATACATCCAGAAAATTACACCTCGTCAACGGTATGCACTGCAAGTTAAAAAGTATAATTTGATATTGCAATACATCCCAGAGTCAGAGGCAAAATCTATTTAAAGAACATAGAACGTATGTAGAAGACCACCCGGTCCTCCTAATTTACAAATGGAAAGAGTCGAGACGAGCTCAGACAAAATGGATATAGACGATGTCGCATCCAGATTGGATATTCTACTTGGGCAACTCAATGAACATCAACATACGGTCACAGATGTAAGGTTGAAGAATCTAATTAATAACATCGTGAACGAATATGCCGTTAGTAAGGGAACGGCCGGGAAGTTATGATGGCCACGAACTGAATTCTGAATTTAGGGGTGGCAAATGTATCATGTACAACTTGCAGCTTCGCTCGTGTCTTGCACGGGCGAAACGAACTTTGAATTTGTCTCTGTAGCTGTTATCAGCAGAGAAAAAATGGTGCACTCTGTGTGGTATACAACATAGTCGAAGTGAGTATCAACAACCAATATCCATGTTTGGCAATCTGATGCCTTTATTGTTATACGCGTAATTCCGTCTTACATTAGATCTTGCGGTCACAGAAAAAAGTTTATCTAACCAAAACCAAATTGAATGTTTCACTACCTGGTAAATGTAGGTGTATTATATTTAAATTCCGTGCTATACAAAACGATATGAAAAAAAGACTCCGATGCGGGGAATTGAACCCCGATCTTCTCATGGAGAGTGAGAAATGATAACCATTACACTACATCGGACTATTTTTAAAAATCGAAGGCAAACCTGAGCAGAAGAGAAGCCGGGTGAAAAGATAGCTGACCGGAGATCGACGTCAAATATCCAGTATCTGAGGAGGTATCCAATAAAAGCAAGAGAATTTTATGATCAAAAGTAGCACACTGACACTACCTGTTAACAGGGAATATGAAAACACCTTGGTGATTCAAAAATAAAGAACACCTTGGTGGTGGAACAAATATGTCCAATTTTTTGGAAAGCTGATGAGCTTTACATTTAAAATTCATTTTATGATTTCATTAGAATACTATACTCAAAATATTTAATATATCTAGCAACGGACTCTATTGGGAAAACACTTTTGCTGTAATATTATCATTTTGATATCTTTACATTCAAAGAGGCACTAATTAGAATTACATAGCACTAGAGAAAAACACAATAAACACATATATCATTTTCTTTTATTGAGGTCTGACAGATTCAAATTGAAGTGATTATAAAACAATAATAATTATTTTCTTGACCTTAGTTCTTGTAAGCATCAATTGCTTCAATATCTTCCCTATCAATATGCACAACAGGTGCCACAGAAATGGTATTTTCTTCCCAGTCAAATGTCACATATAAATGGCGCAAGAAAGTTGCCCCCAAGACCAAATCAGGGTTCCCATCAGAATCACTTACCCAACTAGTAGACATAAAACAGGTCCCCGAACCAAAAACCAAATCTTGAGGAGACAATTCAAGAGAAAGATCGCCAAAGTTAAATTTGAACAACTTTTCTGTTGATTGTTGGCAGTCCACTTGATAGTAATTCGAAGAGGCGCTTGCTACCCCATTAAAGTGACTAATAAGACCGTCCACAATGTGCTTAGGGAAAACACTCATTGTATAACCACAATCAAAGGAATACAACCCACCATCTAATGTTTGGTTTTCAATATTCACCGAATCCATGAAAGCCCAAGGACGAGGAAGAGGGTCATTAGGGGAGTCTAGTTTCACCATAGAACCGGAATATTTGGCATGATCTATCCCTCCAAACAAAATATTCCCTTGTTGTTTGCCAGGGTCAAAATATAATGAATACGCCACTCTATCAATAACGCCCAGATTCTTGAGAGCTATGGGAAAGTTGTCGTATTTATCCGAACTCGCTTCAAGATCACGCTTCCCAATTCCAAGCAAACTCGGGGTATTTGATTGTTGGTTTTGGTATACCAGAGCCATCTTGATGTCTTCCACCTTGGTATCGTCATTAAGGTAGACCGAATCTGTAACCCAATAACCCTTAGATTCAGGATTATTGGGACCTTGATACCGAATGCTGAAATTGTTTTTAGTTGCATTGCCATCTAATGACGCCGAAACGTTGTGCATCCGTTGTTCGAACCACCAATCTGAAGACCCGGTGTCAAGCATCACATTAACTGGATCCTTTTGCGAGCCGAGTCTAAACCATGCCTGGTAGGTAAACGAAGGCCTCATAGTGGTCGGTTCGTGTGAGTAACCACCATAATCAAAGGGAGAAGCTAGAGACACAACATCAAAGTCAAGTTTGAGAACCTTGCCAGTACCACTCAAGGGGGCAGCTACAGCAGGACCGATAGCTGCCAATGTTAAGCCCAAAACATAGCTAGACTTCATTAAAGTGGCTGGTTCAGAATTAAAACTCACATATGACCAAACTATTGTTTTTCAAAAAACAATGGTTCACTACGTCAGACCCTGCTCAAAAGAGAGAAAAATTACAGAACAAGCAAGAAACCATATTTATGAATATTACTATTTTATGGATATAAATATATTACAAGACGCAAGCGTCAATCTATCAAGTTCCCTCACCACTTTGCAAACATATCCTTCATAGAATCGTACACCAACCAAGACACAGCCATCAGTGGCACAAGTTTGTATAAATTGGCAGTCAAACCCTTGTATGCACCAAAAAAACCTTCTTGGGTAAACATACAGTAGAGAGCATGGGCCACACTCCGATACTGGAAGCCTAATTCGCCACCTGCCATCAGCGCCACCTGGTACCGTTTTCTTAAAACATCTAACGGATAAATAAGCACCCCACCACTGAACAGAGCAAATGCACCTGCACTCAACTTCCATACGGGGTTAGTGTAGTCGCGGGGCAGGTTGTCCATATACTCCCTTAACTTTTCGTAAATGGCAAAGTTAATTGCAACATAAGGGGCAACACCAAGCGTAGTAGGCACAATACCTCGGTATAATCCTCGGATCCCCCCCTCGTTATGATAAACTTCCAGCAAAGTTCCCATTACCAGAGGTGGCTTAACCAATTTCCCCTTATTCAACTTCGCCAAACTTGCTGTCTGTATTGTAATTCTTGCTCTCACCAAATCAAGAGGGTAGGTTACGGCAACAGACACCACACCAGCAAGCAGTCCAGACAGAAGTCGTTCTGCAGTGTTAAGCTGATCAGGTGGCCCATGCAATCCAGTCAAATCCCGGTTGGCGATTAACCAATGCTTGCACTTTTCAAAGCAGGCAAATTGCACTGCCAGGTATGGAAATATCCGCACACAGTTCAAGGTGTTTCCCCGGAACCAGCCTCGCCAACCTTCATCCCGATACATCTTCATAATCGTTGGAATCATCCCGTTGTAAGCCTGGTTTCCCAGCCCAGGTCCCTGAAGTTGCAAAAGAATTTTTGCCCGTTCAAATGGAGACACAACCGTCCGCAGAGCTACCCCAGCAAATCCTCCAGCAATAAGCAGGGCATTCGAATCCTCCTTTAGAAACGCTTTCATATGACTATATAAGTTGGTATTGGTTGCCATAGGCTCCCTTGCAAGTGTCGCTTCCATACCCAGATCCTGTTTGGGATGCAATCACAGGCGGGTAAGAATCGCGTCTAAACGGCTCCGACCTCCGCCGATGAGCGAAAACAGTAGAATCAATAGGACCAAAAAAATTTACCAAAGTTTTGGTAGAACAGGGAGAAATCAGTGAATCACCAATTTCCAAGTAGTTTCCCTTTACAATATTAATTCGAAATCGTTTTTTTGACGATGAGTAATCGCTCATAACCTATGGGGTAAAATCCGAGTAAAATCCGAAGAGTATCTTTTGAATCCCCAAACGGGAAAGGCCACAGTATTTTCTAAAACGCTACAAAACCCAGAGCCGTTCAGGTAAGGCTTGTCACGCAAAGTCCTAAAGTTCGTAGCTTCAGCCATGCCAAGATGCAAGATAGCGTTCACGATGTATACCCCGGTGCAGACCGGATGTGAAACGGATGATCTATTCATTTACTTACAACAAGCAGGAAATCGTCATCAAAACTGCCAAAATAGAAGCATTAGGGATGACCTTCAATCCAGCATTAGATTTAGCTTGACTCTTGTTATCTTGCGAATCGTTTTTCTTATCGTTACTGTCGTCCTTCGTACTCGAACCAGAATCCTCCTTCAGTCCTCCGAAAATTTCAATATTTGACGAAGACAGATCCTGGTATTGAGCAAACAGTGCCTTTTTAGCATCAGCATCGAACACGGCATAGAAATACTTTAATGACATGGGTCCGACGTAGAAGTCGAGGGTATTATCCTTAAGTCCAGTAATACTGATGTCACATTTGCCGTCCTTGTTCTTCTTTTGAAGGGCTTGATAGGGTACAGAAATAGTTCGACCATCAAAATCAAAATCAATTTTTTTCTTGTCGTCCTTGACGCAATCACCGGTGGCCTTGTCAGCATCAAACTTCAAAGCTTTGGCCACATCCTGGTAGACATCCTCAGGAAGTACAAGATCCGCGGCATCACCATAATTGTACAGAATAGAAAAGGTCAGGTTTTCTTTGGCCTTAACATCAGATGTGCCAGCAATTGAAAATCCACTCAACTTGGTGGTCCCAAAAATATCAGACCGGACGAACTTGTTAGTATAGTTGGACAGAGGGGTATATTGCCAGATATCCAATTCTTTAAGTTCGCCGCTGTATTTCTTATGATCAACGCCACCAAACAAAAATTCCCATTGGTCACCTTTGGGCGCCAACGAAAACTTTGCTTCGTTGATAACCCCGTTATCCACTAAAGATCCCAAGAACCAGTTTTTGGCCAAATCGCTCGAGGAGTCATCAGTTTGGTTCCACAAACCATATCCAAATGACAGGATGGCATAGGCACTGTCTTGTTTATTCACAGGAACATCATTTAATTCGGTTTCACCAAACTTGACTTTTTCATTTTCAAACAGCGAAGTCAGAGATTCCTTGAGACTAATAATGTTGGCGTTAGGGACAGCAAAGAGAGTTTTTTGGTTGTCATCAAAGGTAGCATTGACCTTCAATACCTGGTTGTAGTCATTTTGATCGTGGTACGCAGGAACGGTGAGACCTTTTGCGGCGCAAGCGACGGCCACCATGTAAGAAATGGCAAACATAGTTAAAACGAAAGACTGAGGTAGGAGTGTGATGGTACATGGATTGCCGCTCACATTTATTTACCTACTACCCATGCATTGTGTTGCCAAGTTGAACTAAACATAAGGCGGACCTGCATGTTCCCTTGCGTTTCAACCTATTGGGGGAGATCTTGGCCCTTCTTGACCGTCTAAAATCTGGCAATATACGGGGACGCGTACCAAAAAGTGTAAACCAAAACAGATGAGGGGTGGGGGAATGCGTTTCTTAAAATTTATGCCCACGTCACGGTGGCTTCAATTATGGAATTAAAACTATATACAAGACCCAACCATAATATAGGTCGACTGATATCACTATCTAGATTCAAATGTGGAAAGTTAATTCATGTTTACGGTGACGTAATCGCATTATGTTCGTGTGAAACTTGAATCAGATACTCCTTCAAGGTTGTCGGCGAAATCGCGGTCGGAGTTTCCACCACCATATCCACCCCAGATTGATTTTTAGGGAATGCAATAACATCTCTAATCAGAGACAGGCCAATAACCATTGCGCATAAACGGTCCAACCCAATAGCCAAGCCTGCATGTGGTGGGCATCCCATTGATAACGCTTTGAGGAGGTGGCCGAAAAGGTCGTCGTAATTTCTAATTCTTAAAATGTTCTCGAACACGTATAATTGAAGATCGCGGTCATGTATACGCCTGGACCCTCCCCCAAGCTCGACCCCGTTGACAACCAAATCATAATGTTCCCCAGTGACAGACAAAGGGTCAGATTCAAGGGCGTCAAAATCCGTCATAGAAGGCATCGTAAACGGGTGGTGGGTGCTCGTGAAGTTGGAAAAGTCATAATTGGGGTAATCCCCTTGACTTTCAATTTCAACAGGATTAAACAAAGGAAACTCCACTACCCAAGCACCTACACACACATCTTCAGGGGGGGTTTCCCCGTTCACAAACTTTCTCTTCCATTGAGCAGGGTATGCATCAATTGCCAATTGTCTGAATTTACCCAAAGGAGTCGGATTTTCATATGAAAGATTGGCACGAGTGCTAATAGCAATAACATCACCCTTTTCGACCGGGCCAATCAAGGATGAAAGCTCTCTGGGGTTGAAAACATCAGTGGCAATAAAGGCTTTACCCATAAGATCTTCCCACCATTTTTGGCCATCCTGCTTTATCGAAATCACATATGGCTTTCTCTTCGAGTAGTTACCCTTGTCAACCAAAGATTTATGAGGCTTTCCCACTCCTTTAAGTACCACTGCCTCCACAACGGGAAAATCATCATTGATACCTTTAAGGTTACTAGAGAGGTCCGTAAATGTAAGAGTGGATCTCAAGTCAGGTTTATCAATACCGAACTTGGACAATGCTTCACGGTAGGGGAGCTTATTAAAGTTTTCGCCAGGTTGAACTTTCTCAAGCAAACCATCATCATTCACACGATAGGTAGGAGATCCCTTGACATTATTCCACACGTCATTGACAATATCTTCAACCACCCGTTGAACCTGGGAAGTATCGCTTATATATGCCATTTCTAAATCGACTTGTGTGAACTCGGGTTGCCGATCCGCCCGAAGATCTTCGTCTCTGAAGCAACGAGCAATTTGAAAATATCTATTGATCCCAGAACTCATCAAAATTTGCTTGTATTGTTGAGGTGATTGCGGAAGAGCGTAGAATCTATCAGCCGTCCGAGTAGGAACAATAAATTCTCTAGCCCCTTCAGGAGTGGACTTGAAAAGCAACGGGGTTTCAACTTCAGTAAAATTATGGTTATTAACAAGGGTGTTTCTTATAGTGGCATTAATTTTCAGGCGGGTTTTCAATGCCTGGTGATACTTCTTGGTCCGTAATTGTAAATAACGGAATTGCGGAGGCAAGTCTTCGGGAGAAGAATGTTTTAACTTATCAAGTCGAGCAGCATCCAAGTTAGAGGAATTCAAAAGTTGGTAGTGACTCACATGAAGTTCCCACATTTCACTTTCAGGTTTCGGTAAAACAGTACCCGTAACCAGTACACAGTCTTCTGAAGTGGCGGCCAAAGTATCATCCAAGACCAACTGGACCAAATCACCATTAGTATCACGTAATTCAGCAAACAGCTTTGTTGCACGGTTCCGCGGCTTTCGATTCAAGTGACCGTGAAGGGTTACTTGTTGATGATGATGAATTGTGGTGATATCTTTGATTAAATGGGTGGAAATAGGAAATGAAAATTTTGCAATGGTGTTGGCTTTGTCTGGTAGACTCAGCAAAAACCGTACCCAGTGCATGGTCGTTTGAAAAATCAGTCGCATCAATTATGGAACTAACTAGATAATCGCTTGAGCCACGCCCACCCCCCAGCTACGAGTCGTTCAACTTTGTTAAGGATACAGAGTACCTTTCCTGGAGTTTTTGATCTGTCGTTGCTCCATTGCCTGTGCCGATCTACGGGCAATGCGACACTACTCATGTCAGCTTGATACCTGTTTGTATCAATCGAACGTATTTGTTGGTGTAAGTTTTTATGAACATGTTGAATCAACTGATCATAACTATCCAATGACGTGTCACTTTGGTTAACTGTCGTTTCCCCCATGACACGGCTTACAGTACACATGAAACTTCGTACATGGTGGTCAAGTTGATGAAGCTCATCAAGAACGGTTTCCAAGTGGTCAATACCGACGTTTCTTGGAGGCTTGGCTTCTTGCTCTGTTGCTAATGAGAGTAACTGTCGGCGGATGCTATCGACATCAAACTTGAGACTTTCATACTTGAGCTCCAACAGCTCCTTACTATCTTCAAGAGATTCGTTTAAGATTGATGGTTCATGGTGGCGTTGTTTACTACCAAGAGAGAATCTAGGAGTTATGGGTCGTGTAAGCCCTGGCGTCGCCGGCACTTGGTGTTGATTAAATTGGGTTACAGCAGGAAACACGATTGAACTCGAAGCACTCTTGGGTGGAGAGATTCGGTAGTTCATATTTATTCAAATTTGGTGGCGAGGGTGCGAGGATTAAATACTCGCCACTGAGAAAATAAATATGAACGGAAACTTTGAGTGATTCACTATGAACTTATAAACACACCTGATGATACCATATTTAAAATCATTGGCTCACTTTTTGCGTATTCTTTGACGAGAACTTTCAGTTGACCGCATATACAGAGGCATTTCCCTAATTTGTTTCCTGTTTATTGGGATCTTTTCAGGGGTGGAAGATGTTGGAGTGATAGGAAGATCACTATTCCATTTCTCGTCCGTCACAAGCTCTGTAGTAGTGGTGGCTTTTTCAGGTGTAACCGTGACAGGAGACATGTCTGAGGCATTGTCACCCATGCTGACTTTAGAATGTAGATAGCGGATATAAGTTTCAGGAGAGCGCAGAAAATTGCAGTATCCAGCAGAGAGAAACGAAAACAATTCTTAGTAGTATATATGTGAAATCTGGATAAGTTTCCTTTGTGATTGGTATGAAGACTTCAACGCGCGTTCCCCATTTCTTCGCATTATGAATAACCCCAGAGAGCTTACCACAAATTACAAAAGACTGGGGCAGTTTGACCAACAACGAAAAATCCTTCTCAAAAGTTTTCGTAATCTGGAAACCCACGCCAACCTATTGCTCAAACTTCAACTACTAATCGACGCCAAAATCAAGGATGATCCTCTGATTCTTATGAAGAATAAGGGCAAGATGGCTGCACTTATCCAGGGAGAAATCATTAATCAACACCACCTGGAGAGCAAGAAGACTGGATTGGTAGGAACTCCTAGTCTTTTACTGATTGTAGACAAGGATATCAGTGACAAGATTTTGAACCTGCCAGATTTCCGAAAGGAGGTGCGTTTCCTGGTCAAAGATATCCAAAGAAAATTGTTGGGTGTAAGCGACGAAGACTATGCTGCTCGATTAAAACAAGATCAAGAAAATGAGGAGCGCCGTGCTCAGGCTGAGAGAGAAAGAGAGGAACGACACCGGAAAGAAATCGCCGAAAAGGAGCGGGCTAATGATCGGGCATGGGAAGAGAAGCTGTGGAAAAAAGCTAGTCATAAAGTCACCAAACCACCTCGTATTGTTCTCAAGGGGGTCAAAGACAGCTACAAGCCAGACGGGAATAAAGATGATCGTCTGAGGCCTAAGGATCCAAGACGTGATCGTCGTGATGACCGTCGCGAGCCACCCAAGCCCAAGTCGAAGCCTAATTTTATGATGTATTAGAAACCCAGATTATGAATGGTTTATGAACCATTTTAAGATCGGCTAGGCGTGATAACGTTCCAACGTATTGGGAATGCCGCTTCCAATGGTGGAACACTGTGGCTTTAAGGGTAGTATTGTGATGTCTTTCGGCCCTTTGTGAATCTGTTTTCTCCTGCCAGTATCGTTTCCATACTAAAATGACAGTTTGCTGTTCAAATTTTTTAGCTTGCCAGGACGCAAATGCTAACTTAAACGTTTTCTTGGTCAACCGCCAGGCCTCAAAATGTGATTGATATGCATGAAGCAAAGGAAGGTGTACAACATCGTGGCAAATACTCATGGGCCCTTTTTGAATTAATTGCTGTTTGCTGCGGCATTCAATCCTTCTCGCACCCCAACTGTGACGACTCTTGGTTTGAAGATGCCATAATAGGAATAGTTTTTTTCGTTGGATACGTCGGAAGTCTGTCAACAGTTGAATAAGTCTGAACTTGTCATTCAAGAATGTACACTGTTCAAATATATTTGCTTGTCTGTCTAGTTGGATTATATTTTCGTATAGGTTTCTCCAATGACGAATAAACAGGACAAGTAAACCTTTGCAAAGTAATGTCTGCAGTGTAGAATCAAGAACTTCGCCAACTTCGTTTGAAGGGTCATGTTTTCCAAGCATCTTTTCAATAATGGCAACATGTCGGTGCAATTCCACAGCCCTAACTGACTTTCTGTTTCTTTTCAAAGCGAATACCTGTCGCCAACTGGAAAACGCTTTTGCCATTTCGTAATGATAAGCAATTGCATCTAACTTACGTACTTGGTTGTACCACTTCATCACAATTTTTTGAGTTCTTAATAAACAAAACTGACTTTCCATTAATTTCAATCCAATCCACCGATCCACAAGTAAATGAAGCACGGTGTGTTTGCACCAAATAGTTCTAGAATATGCCGACTTGGCCAATTTTGAAATCAAGGTGTTAGGCTTGAGGATGAGAGCCTCATTAAGTCGGTATACATATCTAATGGGACCACCATTGTTCTTCAGAATTAGGTTTTGGGTCTCCTTTATTAACTGCCTATCGCCACTTGTAACCTCCTGCTGAAGATCTGCATCCGTCACTAAACTTGAAAAGCATCCATACACAAAGGGTAGGTGGCGGTGAATTGTGGATAGGTTTTCCAAACATCCATTGATTCGCCATACCGCCTGAATTCTTTCATATTCATCCATACTACGATAATAGCTAAAGGCACTGGTGGAAAGTGGAGTGGAGGGTGGGGGGTGGATTATGCATAAGGTCTCTGAATTTGGAATTATTCAATTATTCATAATTAAATTATACAATAAATCTAAAGTCAAGTACATTTATGATCGCCTTTTTTCGTTCTTATTGGATTATATCTCTCATATCGTTGGTGTTTACGTCCCGCACTGTTTTCACCATGGGCAAGTTACAACTAAAAGGGTCTTCCAAAATTGTGGCCGACTACTTTGAGTTTGCCATTAACTCCATTCTATTTCAACGTGGGATATATCCTCGAGAAGATTTCATCACAGTCCACAAGTATGGCCTTTCAGTTCTCGTATCTGACGACGATGAAGTGAAACAATACATCAACAAGATCATGCACCAACTCAAGAGGTGGGTGTATTCCAAAAAAATGAGCAAGCTTATGGTGGTAATCATTCTGAAAAGTACAGGAGATGTGTGTGAAAAGTGGGAGTTTGATTTGGAGGTGACCCTGGACACTGATGACATTGAACTCAAATCTCCCGCGGTTGTCCAGAGGGAAATCCAAGCGATTGTCCGACAGATTACCAGCAGTGTCAGTTTCTTGCCTGTTCTCGATGATGATGACTACACATTTAATGTCCTAGCATTTACCGCGCATAATATCCCAGTGCCACTCGAATGGGGAGATGTTCATAATCCCGAGGTAACTGGGGACAGTGAAAATGTCGAGTTTGCTGGGTTTGATACCAATCTTCATCATGTCGGCACCAAAGTGGTGTATAAATTGCATTAGAATCGTAAATAGATAATTAATAATTCGGGCGTTTAGTGGAGGAACCAACACCATCTTCTACGGGTCGTTTGTCCCGGTTGCGGGTAATAGCAACTTTAGACGCTCCCGGACCTTTTGGAGTCCCACGAGGCCCAGCAGGTGGACGTGGGCCAGACCCGTTACGTTTGTCTTCTTTACGCTCTGGTTTTTCGGACTTGCGCTCGTTCTGGGCAATGTAGTGCCGCTCATGGTTGAACCTCTTCCGTTTACTACCCACAAGAAACCTGGCACAGCCCTTAGAACCTACCAGGAAATCAAACTGATTAAGATAGTGGTCATCCATTAGCAGTTCCTTGGACAGACACAGTTGTTGCTCAAGTACTTCCAAATCATTAAGTCGCTGCTTTAACGTCATGAACTTAAAAACTTGTTCTTTGCCGGTTTCTGCATCGATGGCGGGCATGTAATGCAAAAGAACAGAAAAGTTCATTTGGTGGACATAATAGTCCAAAACATAAAGGATCGCTTCAGACACTAACAACTGCGGACACCGGAAATCTTCAAAGTTAATGTCATTGAGAATATCGTCATAGTTTCTTAGTTCAGAATCCAAAGGATGTTTTTTGGTCAGGATTTCTCTTGGATTGATGTATAACGTCACCATTATAATTGCCAACGCAATGCAATGGGCAGGGATGGTCAATGGAAGGGGGGTCAGCATGATATCAAACAGCACCAACCACGCGTAGAACAGCCCCTGGTAGTCAATTCCCAACTGTTTGCAAAACTGGGTCACCAACACATCTAACAGCTCGAGAGGACTGCCATTATTCAAATCAAATTTGATTACCTGTAATAGCTTAAATTCGGTAGCCAAGATAGCTCTCCGTTGACGGTCCAATGTCCGATCCTCGTTGAAACTTTCTTGTTCGCGTAACCGGTTCGATACCTGTTGAATCTCCTTTAACTTCTTAATGCAATCCTCATTTTTGGTGGCCAAAAATAAACATGTAATGGCCACCACATACGGGTCCTTTTCCATTTCGCGGATGATTTCAAAGTCTGCATGTTGGAGGGTACTCAGATTCTTGTTCATCTGGGCTGCAATCACATCGCCATCGTTTAGGTCTTCGAATTTGTTAAAAAGGTAGAACCTTTGGAAGTAATTCATTGTGGTTGCCAACACCCGGAGAGGAAATTTGAAGTATTTTATTACCAGGAAAATAAACTGGTAAACATGGTGTTTGCGTTGGTTGTAGACCAACTTTTTGGAATCAGGGATCGTCTTGGAGTGAAGATGGGAAATTTCATTCGGCGTGAGGTATGGGCGCGCCAACTGAATTAAAATGGGTTGTTCCGATTTCGATGATTCTTTTGTCTCCCTGCTAGCCTCTTTGGTGTCAGGTTTGGCATCGGTCATGGTCAAGGTGCGATATTGAAAAGTGCGCTTTAGTTACAGTACCTGTGCGAGGATGATGATGGCTATGGAGAAAAATAGGTTTTCAAGCCGCCACTTTTGTAGTTGGTATAGAGATTGAATATTTGTTATTCCTTTTATACTTTGACTTTGGTAGTTGGGGGGCGAACATGCTGTACATTAGAATAACAACCATTCGCTGAAAAATGAGCCAACGGTAGGACGACAACTTCATGAAGGTTCATATTGCATGGCCTGATGTCAACATACCTATTGTGTTCGGTTGAATGACGTCTAATATAATCTTATGTGCTGACAACACCAACTATCACTCTTGTGCGCGTGGTGTTATGCTTGAGGTCTCCCTCCATTCGTGATTTCCTTATCTAAAAGACGCATTTTAATATCTGGAATCGTTTTGGGAAAAAAGACTTCAAGTAATCGTAGTATGCAAAAGTTGCCTATAGATGCTAGAAAATTCTATTGGTTTCGTGTCATTTATCAGTCGCACATAAATTCTCCGAACGACGCGTCTAACCCCTGCTTGATAGATCTCAATATAGCAGTGCCAATATGAACAAGAAAATCGCCCATCATAAAAACAATACTTAAGCGAATAGTGTTTACAACTGAAAGCTTATTTTAGGCAATTATTGATTCATTTTCGGTATGATGGCGCCGGAAGGAAATGATCGACTTATATGCACACCTATGAAATTGCTTATGTGGCTGTAGTATTTTTTTGTGAAAAGATTACCACCATCAAATGCTTAGAGTCCGCAACACTAGGCTTGTGGGAATCGTCGCCTTTGTGGGGGTATTACTAACTCTAGTAATTCTCCTTCGAGACAATAACCGGCCTTTTATTCCCAATAATGGCTTGAAGCTGGTCCCTGGTTTGGACAAGATAGGTGAGTTTGTCGGCCTGACTCAACCCACGGCTGTCCCCCAGGACGATACCAAGGCTGAAGCAGCCAACCTTATGGCTGAAGCGTTGGACAACAAATCCGATAAGGATTCTAAACCTGAACCATTTGAAGAAAAAGCGGAAGAAATCAAGGAACACCAACAAGCGGAAGACCCCAACAAGGCATTTGAATTACTTAATTCGGAACAAAAGGTCCCCAGCAAGGATGTAGCAGGGACTACGGGTGCTCTTCCCTATTTCAAGTTGGTGCAAGACCCCGACAACCAACCTGCCGACGGGAAGGTTCGGGCCACGTTCGTCACCTTGGCTAGAAATTCTGATCTTTACTCCCTTATCACCCTGATCAAGGGGGTTGAAGATAGGTTCAACCACCGGTTCCATTACGATTGGGTGTTCTTGAATGATGAAGAATTTTCTGAGGAATTCAAGTCGATCACTTCGGCAATCATTTCCGGTGAAACCAAGTACGGTGTGATTCCCAAGGAACACTGGTCGTACCCTGAATTTATTGATCAGGAGAAAGCGGCTTTGGTCCGTAACCAGATGAAGGAAGAAAAGATTATCTATGGTGACTTGGAACTGTACCGTCACATGTGTCGTTTCGAGCTGGGTTTTTTCTGGCGAAATGAATTGTTGGCCGACTATGACTGGTACTGGCGGGTGGAACCTGACACCACCATCTACTGTGATTTGGACTACGACTTATTCAAGTACATGCAAGACAACGAAAAGGTGTACGGGTTTGTCATTTCGATCCGAGAGTTTGTCAAAACCATCCCCACTCTTTGGGATACCACTAAGCTGTTTTTGAAGGGCCACAAGGAATATGTTGCTGACGACAACTCGATGGACTTTATCTCTGATGACAATGGGGAATCCTACAATTTGTGCCACTACTGGTCGAACTTTGAAGTTGCTAATCTTAACTTCTGGCGGTCGCAGCCCTATGTCGAATACTTTGACTTTTTGGACAAGGCAGGTGGGTTTTTCTATGAACGTTGGGGGGACGCGCCTATCCACTCGATTGCAGCGTCGTTGTTCTTGCCCAAGGAAAAGATTCATTACTTTGAAGACGTTGGCTACCGTCATGGGGTGTATACTCAATGTCCAGTGGACCCGGAATACCGTGTCAAACACAAGTGCTACTGTGATCCGTCCAAGGACTTCACCTACCGTGGCTACTCCTGTGGGAACAAGTGGCACGAGTCTTTTGACTACCCCAAGATGAAGGGATGGGAAAACTTTACTTAATCATAACCTGGTGTGGCCCCACATCTATCTCCACTTTTGGTACTAACGCGACCTAATCTCATTATGCGAACAATTGGGTCACGGACACATAGTTAATATAGTGCTTATTCTTGCTTAGTTTGCATATACGTGTAGTGGCGCACAGAAAAGCCCCTACGAACAGGGGCTTTGCTGTCCGACGGGCGGTTGATTTACGGCTTATAACATTATCATACGATAGCTTAGATCAAATAGTACAATAAAAATAATCACTTATTTCAGAAGCACAATTTTCAAATCGGCCCTCCGCCAAGTTACGTGTCCCGACGCGTAGTGTGCAGGTGGCATTTTCTAGGCACCGCAGAAAAAGCTGCGGAGCCAAAAAGCTTTCTCTCACCACCAATATGGCCAACCGTCTGAACGCCCGTCTCGTGCGGTTCGGGATCTTTGCGTTGATTCTCATTGTATGTGGGTTTATCCTCTCGCGGGGATCATCCTATGACACTGTTTCTTCTGTTCCTGCTACTGGAAAGACTGAACCTTCTAACAAGGTTTCTGCCGTGGCCAAGTCCAAGCCCGGTAAGAAGGGTAAGGTCAAGGCTACCTTCGTCACCTTGGCCCGTAACTCTGACTTGCACGGGTTGATGGATTCGATTCGGTACATTGAAGACCGGTTTAACAAGAACTACCACTACGACTGGGTGTTCTTGAATGACGACGAATTCAACGACGAATTCAAGAGGTATACTTCGAACTTGGTGTCGGGTACCACCCACTATGGGAAGATTCCCAAGGAGCAGTGGTCGTTCCCCGAATGGATTGACACTGAAAAGGCTGCCGCTGCGCGGAAGAAGATGGAAGAAGAAAAGGTTATTTACGGGGGTTCGATCCCCTACCGTCACATGTGCCGGTATGAATCGGGGTTCTTTTTCCGCCACCCCTTGTTGGATCAATATGAATACTACTGGAGAGTAGAACCTGATATTAAGATTTTCTGCGACATTGACTATGATGTGTTCCAATTCATGAAAGACAATGATAAGCAATATGGTTTCACAATCACTTTGCCTGAATACCAAGCCACCATCCGTACTCTCTGGGAAACTACCACCAAGTTTATCAAGGAATTCCCCCAATACTTGCACCCCAACAACTTTATGAACTGGGTGTCTGACGACGATGGTGCCACCTACAACGGGTGCCACTTCTGGTCCAACTTTGAAGTGGGTTCCCTCGACTTCTGGAGAGGAGAAGCATACACTAAGTACTTTGACTATCTCGACAAGGCGGGTGGGTTCTTCTACGAAAGATGGGGTGATGCTCCCGTGCATTCGATTGCCGTGGCGTTGTTTATGGACAAGCTGAAGATCCACTTTTTCGGCGACGTCGGTTACTTCCATAACCCTTTCCATCAATGTCCCTTTGAAGAACTGGTCAGAATTGCCAAGAACTGTGTGTGTGATCCCAAGAAGGATTTCACTTGGAAGGATTACTCTTGTACCGAAGAGTTCCACACTAAGCAAAATTTGCCCAAGCCCGCAGGTTGGGAAGCCTTTGCCGGCTAGATATAGTATATATCCTCAATTCATATGTAAACGATTGATATCCGTATCTGAAACTAGGCTTCTCTACAGGAGCTTTGCTGGAACTGTTTGTTGAAAACACGTTTCTCCATGGTGACGAGGCGACCTGTGGACCACCGCCTTAGAAGGGTTTGTGAAGACAAGTAGGTCAAAAAATTCAAAATACACCAGTGGTGGTTGAGCTTGTGTTTGGTATTTCTCGTGAAAACACCACGTCTATTAATACCCCTTTTAGTTTCGTTCACCCCATGAACATCCGAAGCTTTTCCTGTACGAGACGCACCTCACATTTTTAGTTGAAACCTTGACGTGCTTAAGAATAGGAAAAGGATCCCCGGTGTGACTTCCTCTATCAAATATGAGTGTTGATATCAATAGTGATAAACGGCACCGCCCACAGTCGCTTGACTTGGGGCTTGCAAAGAATTCAGACATCTCTTCCTCAATCGTGCTGCCCCACCCTGAAGTCAAAGAGGTAAGTCAAACTCTCCGGCTCAGTCAGGAGATACAAAAACAACAGCGCCAGATTATTGCCCTAATGAATCTGGCAAAGACTGGGGATGACGATGCCTCAAGTGATGACAGTGACTACGGCAAGGACCTGGGAGAGCGGGAGCCTACACCAACGCTGGCGAAACGGTTGAAACGAGATAACGTGCCCACGCCACTTAATATCAACTTGATCAATAAATCAAACAATCAACCCCTGGTCCATTCCGCGCCCATCAGAAGACCGGTGGTGGCCAACCCCCCGTCTGGACAAGTCGCTGGGCGGCGACGTGGACCAGTTCCCATGCTACGCCGGTTCTATCGTCCATTTCCGAATACCCAGGTCACATACCAGGCTTACTCACTGGGATATGGCTACCCTAACAACTACCTGGTACCCCAGTGGACGCCCTATCCCCAGGCCCATTGGCCGTATCCTAGCGGTACCCCCGTTGTCAATCGACGCCATCGGCCCACAACAACTCCAGGATCATCTAAAAAGGTGGAAAAGGTAACCGATGTGTACCACGGGGACTACACGAAAGCGGCACCGTTACTGCTGCAGCCGTTGCTGGCTCAACGAGATGCATTTGATTTCCGGAATCGACAACAACGTCTTGATGAGGATCGATTACCGGTGCTGGAGGATGAGGTGAGAGAAATGCAGGAAAAGTACGAACAGGGTCGTCTGAAACCTAAAGCCTCGGATGAAGTATTCGGCCTGATTAACTTGATGAACGAACTGGTGTTCAACTTTCGTATCTTTCGCAAGAACCAAGATGACGGTAACAAGGAAAAGCACGAAAAGGACGGAGACAGTCAAGACGACACTGACTGGCTTAGCCAGGAAAAGGAGCGCTTCCTTAAGATTTGTGAAACCCTGTGGGATACATTTGTTGGTAGCAAGCATCAATCACCATAATTTTTGAATAAACATAGCATTTATTCAGCTTACTCTATTAGTTATACAAATATTACAATTAATGCTCCTCAACCTACCTTGAGCAATACCTTATCGTTATGTCGTAAAAACTCGGCTAGATTAAACTGAAGCCGGTCGATGTTTTCATAGTTCTGGCTATTGGGCATGCGAATAAAAAGATCGACAAAGAAAATCTTTTGTTTAACCAAATCTTTAAATTCTTCCACCGAACCAATCGACAGCTTATCGAGCTTGATGGCAATAATCTCATCCTGGCCGTTAGCAATCTTACACTTGATGAATTGATGACGGGTATTGTTTACCACTTGGTGGGAAAGAGTCGGCAGCAGCAGTGTCAGCAGCAGCAGTGTCAGCAGCAGCAGTACACTCATTTGCTTGACCCGACCCACAATGGGGTTAATCAGTCCGTTAGCGGTAGCACCGGCGCCAGCGCCATGATTTCCATTCCACAGCGCTTGAGACGCACGTGGCTGGATCCGTCCTGTGTAAGGTTGAGAAGCCGGTCTTGCCCCAACCGGAGTCGTGCCTGTCGACGGCGGTTGGGATGGCAATTGGGGTGTTTTAGGTGATGGGGTCGACTGCTGGGCAGTCCCATTGGCCTCCTCCTCCAGCTGGGGAGGAAGTTGCAGAGTTTGCACTGGGGGTGGGGGCGGTCTCGGTGAACTTTGCATCGCATCACCAGAATATGGGTTGTAACTCTGATGGGGAAAGTCAACGGGGAATGTTGAGGGCAACGACAAATTGGGGGAAGACGCGGCTTTCTCCTGAGCAGGTTGGCCCTGGATTGGTTGCCCTTGCTGCCCTCCATTCTGAATAGGCTGGCTTACTTGGGGGGCGGTTTGATTGGGATACAGGATGCCAAAACCAGACTGTGCACCAGGCGTGAACAGGAAAGGTTGGGTTTCCAGGGGGATATCTTGTTTTGGAGCTTGCGGGACCGGCACTTGCGGGCCCTTTGGAGGTCCTTGGGAGGGAGGAGGCGCTGAAGCTTGCGGTTGAACCAGTTGAGGTTGCTGCTGACCATATTGGTATTGTGGAGCACCTGAGAGTTGCTGGTTAGGTGCTTTAGGTGACAGATGTTGGACATATGTTCCGTTTGCGTTACCGTTCATATGGCCATTTATGTTTCCATTCATTTGGCCATTTGTGTTTCCATTAAGTGCTTGTGCAGGTAATGGAGGTGTTGGCGGCACCAGGGACGGCCCTGGGCCCTGTCCACCCTGACTGCTGTTCAGACCCCATCTCACAGTCGGAGGGGTTGGGTCAGGGTGAGACGGGTTATGAGCCGGATACGGCCCATGGTGCCCAGTACTCTTTTTCCTCTGGATTGTCGTCAGGGTCAGGTTTTGCCGAGAAGGTGTCAGGAAATGTGCTGCCTGTTGGTAAAGGTTGTAAGTGTTCTTTGACTTTGTCCTTTGTGGGACCACCTTTTCATCTTCATACTGTTCGTCCATCGCCTTTTGATCTTGATACAGCTTTAGCAAATCAAAACTTCCAGGTAAAATCATCCCGTTGATTGTGTCATTATCAGCACTTTTCTCTTCTTCCGTTTTCACCTTGAACCCGGGTCGGCCACTGAAGTTTTCTTGGAACCAATGGCAACAAGTTCCACTCATTTGATAGTGCTTGTTCAAAAGCAACTTATTGATGTAGATGTTCAAATCATTGCATCTCTTTAACAACAAGGGGATGTCTTGTTCGGCTGCGGTGTCACCGTGCAGTGGGATGGGCTCAGGCAATTTTGGCAAGGCTAGCGCCTGATTCTTGGTGCCAGGGGTTCCCTGGGCGTATTGCTGAAGAGCAAGAAGTCTCACGTGTAAATTGTAGAAATCCTGGTAGTAACGTGCCAGATACAGTTTTGATCCGTCGGAAAACTCGATATCCACCCGGTACCATATACGCTGGTTGTAAAATAAAAAGTTAGCTACCAGTACCAGCACTGGATACGGCTTGTTGTTCACAGTCAAAGGCTTTCCGCCCTTGGTCTGCACGTTGAGGTAATTCTGCTCCGAAAGAATATCTTCTTCTTCGTCGGGGTTGGCCTGTGATTGAAGCCACGGCAAGGTGATCGGGTGATTCGCGTCGTTCACGGCAATATCGACGTACAGAGCGGGGACCAATCCGGGCAGTCTAACCTTGTCGATAAACTTCACTAATAACCACCCATCACCAGGGCGGTCGAGGAGCTTAAGAATGTCACCCTTTTTAATTGATAACTCCGATTCACCTTCGGCATTAAACAGAAACTTGGAAACAAGAATCACATTTCCTCGCAACAGCCCCGTGACTGTTTGGTTCAGTTGAGGGTTCAGGATCTGGGAACGGACGATTGTAGCCATAGGATAATCAAGCTAATAGAAAAACGTCCGAGAAAAATACTATCCACGGTGTGTACACCCCAGTGGTAAGAATATCAAAAAGTAAAGCTTGAGGCGCCAACGGCAGTGGTGGATTCAGGGGTGAAAACTATCTTTTTAGTAGTCGCGCAAGGAATATGTGCGACACGTCTTGTGTATTCGGCGGGAACGAAATTTTGAGGGGAACAATAGCGCAAACAAGGAGAAATGATAATGTGGATGCAAGACACGGAGATTTTGTTTTTATTTAAATCAAGGGCTCAATCGCCGTGTTACAGTGTGATTTCCCTGTCTATAAACAAGACGCGATTTTTTACGGGGCGGCACCCCGTAGAATTGCCGTAAATGTCAATAACTCTCCCAATTCGGCACCCCTAATGTAGGAACAAGTAGTGCAATAAAACAATTCAGTACTACAGGTTCAGGATAAGCCGTATCATGATGCGTGCATGACTTTAAACGGCTCTTATTGGCTACTCCAGTGTCATTAGCTACTTTGATTTCTAACCTAATGTACCCATCAAGCGAACTACACCAACCAACTAGACCGGTTGGGTAGATTATAAGACGGGGGGTTTGTAAGATAGTTGCATTTCTTTACGTTCGGCCATTTGTGCGGTGTATTCATCAGTTGGTCTATGACCAACCTGTCCCCATCGCTGGTAATCCAAACGATTAACTTTTTCCTCAGAAAAAACCTCTTTTTAAATAAGCCATCGCTGCGGTAGTGCACATAATTGTGTCACGTGATTGTTGTCGTTTCAGGTCTGGGGACCGGATACATCCCGGTGCAAACAATGGCTTAGGACAATACCGCATGGTCATTCTTTTGTTGGTGTGGAGAACCCTAATATCTATTTATCAACATCGGTGATGCCGCATGACTATTTACATGCATCATCAACAGAGTAGTCCACAAAAACATAATATAGTACTTTTTTTGCAATTTACTCAAATAATTGGATTGGGTTGACAACAATATTTAATAAATCGTTGCTAAGCAAAAAGAGTGACACACGCTTACAACAGAACAATCCGCCCCTGAACCCTTACACAATAAAACGGAGGCGTGGCGCCATTTGTTAGCCCATGTTGTTATTATTACATTGGGTTTGAAAAAATCTATTTCATGGCCAAAAGAAGCTTGTAAGGTTGAGATCTACAAGTCTACATATACAACAAGGTCGTATCATAATCGACTTCGCAACCGGATATATTGCTTACGTCTCCATGGTCGCTTTAGATGTTTCCCGCTGAGCGTCTTCGCAGGGGGAGGATTAATGTTGTAATGCATAAGACTATTCATCGCCTCGCTTACTCATGTTCTCTTGTAGTCGCATGTAGCCTTATTCTAATATGTCCTTTAGTTTAAATTTGTGTGGTTTGTCGTTGAACCCTTATTGTTTCACTGGCATGTCGCTTGTGAGTTAACATCGTACCATTTCACTGTTATTCTCCATACAGCGTTAGCCTCCACAACCGACAATGTTTACGCTCCAAACGAAAATTATTTGTCCGTTCTGCTGGAAGCAGCCCCGAGGCACCTAATTTGCTAAAAAGAGCGACCAATATCAGTGACGTTGTCCCTCCAACAGCACGCGAATTAGGTGGTAGCCAATAAATGATATCAGGTTGGCGAGATCAGCATGGAACAATCTGTCGATAAATTGCTGATGATGCATCTCAAAAGATACTTGTTGGGGGCTGAGGTCTTATTTTTCAAAGTGCAATTGTTCTTTCACAAACATCTATGATGTCACTGTCTA
Source organism: Diutina scorzettiae (assembly GCA_030563345.1). Lineage (NCBI taxonomy): Eukaryota > Fungi > Ascomycota > Pichiomycetes > Serinales > Debaryomycetaceae > Diutina > Diutina scorzettiae. Next base: position 182,139 of record JAKUCB010000014.1, read on the forward strand.
TTATTTCCTGTTCATGCACAAGAGGCACTATTGTATTCCAGCCTTAAACAGATCAAAACAACCTTAAACATGAAATAACACTTTAATCCTATCTGATTTATCCCGCCTTCAGTTAATTTATACTAAATTTGGTTACCTGTTGCCAGGGTGAGCCATTTAGTTAACCCATCAACCGGACGCGTCGTGCGATAAATTAAACCTTATTCCGAAGGGGCTAACTACTGACCATAGTGCTAAGGAAACTGGTCAAAAAGTCCCTATTGTAATAGGGAAAACTGTCACTTGTCTGCTGAAAGCAGAAGCCTACTTTCCAACTTTAGTCGAAAAAAAAATAGCTTGTTTGCTATGTTTTTCTCAGTCTTAATTAATGCAAATTTCACGTCTTCCTACAGAACTTCGACGTACCAGCGGAATAATATCAAAAAATTTTTTAGAGAATATATACTGGGGGAAAATCCTTGTTTAGTAAAACACTCATGTCAACGTCCATGTTTCGGAACCGCCAGTTCCGCCCTAGAAGAAACCTCAAACTGCTTACAATCCTGGCCCCAATTGGTTGTCGAGGAGTGGCTGGCCCACAAAAACCCCTGCCGATTAATGAAGCCACCAACACTGTCATTCTCGTTATGGAATATGATTTTACGGCCCAACTGGGATACGAACTTTCCCTAACTAAGGGTACTTATGTCAAATTCACCCTGCGGCCGGGCTCAGGTTGGCTAGAAGTTGAAACATTGGACGAAAACAAACTCCGAGGCTACGTTCCTGCGCTGTATGTACTGATCGCCGTCAATAATGATGTTGATCCTGTCACCTTGGAATGGCTTCAAGCAACTCCGGCTCGGTCACCGACCCTGGCGAATCTGAGAGACTCAATCGATGCGGCTTCCGTGGAGCTGCTGGAACTCTTTTCATTTGAAAATGTTTACCCAGAATCAATCATCATTGATAAGGTGATGAAAACCGAGAAAGGGTTTCAATTCCGTTTAAAATTGACCATGCACAAAAACGATACGTTGTTGATTGCTAAACTGGCACAGGATATGGCTGATTTGCATCAAAAATGGACAGAATGTGGGGCCAAGATGTTCTGCCTGGCGCTGGATGTCGATATGGCTCCGATATTACCGGACTTCCCTAAACTTCCACTGCCGGACCCTCTTAGTTCCTATTTTGACTTTTGTTCCAAAATGAACGTATTTTGGGGCAAAGTTTTAGCGGTACTGTCATTTAAGCGTTCCCTACAATTGGCTGATTTCATCGGCCTGGCAGTATCAGTTGTGTGGCGTATCGATATCAATCAACAGGTGGCGAATGATTCCCTATTTGGAGAACAACATGTTGAATTGATCCAACCAATGAATAATACCCCTCCTGAAACCCCGCCACGGTCGCCACTTATAGCACAAAATGAATCGTTCTCGTCTATGGATAGCACCAATCGATCACTGACTGAACTGGTCTTCTCTAGGACCATAAATTCACTGATGCCATCGACGCAACCCGCCACCCCAGTTATAGAAGAGTCACAAAAATTCCCTGACACCCCTGATACCCCCCCTCAAGAAGAAGATGAGGACGAACCTATTAAACTGACAACGAAAACGCTCAGTAAAATTGCTAACCCAATTGGTCATGCACCACCTCCGCCGACCATTCGCCGCTCTCTGAACCGTGGGGAATCACTGGATTACATTAAAATCAAGATTCACCTCAACAACAACGAGAGCGATGTAATCGCGTTGAAAATTAAGCGGACAAATCTAATTCTGGTGGTTTATTTGAAAAAACTCTTATCGTACAAGATTTACAAGGATTACTCGCTAATTGATCACTACACGTTACAAGGCGTCGACCAGCCGGTCTTGGACGACGAAAATTTATTGGAGTGGCTCAAGGAGCAGAAAAAAGCGGTTCTTAATTTGGTACGGCTCAGAAGGGTTGCCCCTGACGACCCGAATAGAGGTTTTTAGCAATGATAGTACGACTAAAAGAAACATCAATCCTGTCTAGGCATCCCAGATCTCCACTTGTGGCGACATCGCAATGCGATAATCTCCGATGATTGCTTCACTGCAGTAACTAGTCATCAGAATTCCCAGAGTTGACTGCGGCGATCTATCACAGCTAGTCATCAGAAATCTTAAATTAGGTCCTGTGGCGAACTATTACAGGTTGGGAAAAAAAAGTATTCCTTTTAATCAATGTCATCGCCGTACTCGCACTATACAACCTAATTTAATTCCCGGCTACTTACTCCGCTTACGTTGGGCTCCTTGGGGGTAGTAGCCTAGTTGCATCAGAAAGAGTCTCTATGTTTTGTACCCTATCATTGGCTAGGTGAGCCATTTTGTAAACTTATTATTTACTACCTTCCAATATCATCGTCCGGCACAAGGGAGGGCGCCTCATTGCCTACAGCCATGTGAGATGAATTAGTTCCGAGCTTGGCTTCTAATATGGCCCAAAATTACTCACATCGTATCAAGCTACTTTTATCGAAATCGATTGCATCAAGCGATTTTAGACCGGTATGTGTCCAGGGGTACATGGAATTCCCCTGAAACGGTTTCATCGAGACGAAAGTTAATGCGCACATTCGCTTAGGTCCTTAAACCATTCACTAGTAAACCCTGACCAACCAAAAATACCCCATTTTGCATATTAGATTTAGGGTTCAGTTGTTTACGACTGCTACCCAATTCAATATCAAAATTACCGAAACAAGATAGGTGATTAGATGACAATGCAAAATTAAGCTTTCAGGATTATACTTTATGCACTGAGCGAACCTAATTGTGTAGCGATGTTTAAAACAAGTTGATGGCTCACATTATTTGTTTTTAAGAAAGATTTGACCGTCGGGAGTGGGCGATATGGCAGTCTCCAGGAACTCGTGCTACTGTACGAAACCACTAACCCCGTTAACCCTGCAACAATCCCTAGCAGGAGATGACATCGACACCCGTCCAATTGCAATGGAAGCCACAGTTCCCAATCGACCTCAGTCCCAGCTGTTTATCAAGAGACTTAGCCATCGTTTCAGCAAGCGCTACTCTCTGTTTGAGCCTCGTGAAGTCCCCGTTTCGGGACTGACCTCAAGTCATTCACGAAGCAGGTCCACCACCCTGGGTGAGAATAGGCGGTCCAAACGGTACTCTTACTATGAATTACGTGACCTGGGACGAGAAATGGGGAAAATTCCAAAACTACTGTCCCACGAACCTAGGCGACGGTCCATGTTAGGTAAATTTGTTGTATCGGCCCTGTCAAAACAACCCGTCCAACAAGTGACCGTACCTGCACCCATTGAAAAGGAACCGGCATCACCATCGTCGCTACTGCTGCCACTGCTGAGAAAACTGCTGCCGATATTGGATTTGCATTCATTCGAGTCAGTTCTGTCAGTTCTGGACGAAGCTAGGGACTTGCTGACATCGACGCAAAAACCACCGGCAACACCAAGCTCTGTCAGTGGTCCATCTCCAACTATGACAACAATCTCAATATCCCTCGAAGCCTTAGAACCTCCTCCTCGCAATCCCCGGCGTACCGATCGTCAGTCTCCGATAGAGGCTTTAAAACTGTCGAGAAGCTATTCTTCTGGGATTTCAACATCATTTTCATCTATTCTGGAACCATACACCTCCAATTCGTTTCTGCTTATTCCTTCAAGCGAAATTTCAATGCAATTGAAATCGCCTATGGAAATAAAGAAAGGAGGACAAAAGACGTTGATGTCTCCTGCTAAATGGGACGAGAGACTTGCAACGAAATTAACTGATAGAGTGAAGCTGACTAGAGTTGAACAGAGACACCTTTCGTTACCTGCAACAATACAAACTAAGTTGTGGTCTCCAAACCAAATGCTACCGCCAAAAAAAGTGCATGACCCAATGTTAGTTCCCGAATCGGATGATGAAAATGACGTCGATAAGCTTGATGACGAGGAGACCGAATTTGTCAAAATCAAGTTATTTGTTTACGAGCGTGAACCAAAAATTCACAGGATTAAGATGTCTAGAGATCGGCTTCATGATCGCTACGATCTTCAAATGTCGATCATGTACCGTCTCATGCAGAAACTGCTGCTGTGGTTAGATGTGGACAGATTGAAGCTCTCAATTTTTTTTAAAGACCCCAAACTTCCCCAGGTTGTAATTAAAGACCCGGACGAGACAGGTGAACCTGATGAATTACTTGCAGTAATGAGAAATCAGTTGGTGATGGATTATATTCATTCCAAGGAAAAGATCAATATCAGGGTAACTCACCAACCTAAGTACATACCAGCCCTACCAGCAGAAGCACTGGAAAAATAAGCTGTGACTGCTCCATGAGATATGGCGGGCCATTCCCTCATTTGTATAAATACTAATTTTAATTTTCGATATTCAGCAATTCTATTAATATCTCTTGGGGCAAGGAGTTCACTACAAATTATCACGACCCCCTACAAAATTTAATTTAAAAATAACATGAAAATTCCCAATTTGCACCTGGATTAGGTTGCATACTTAACATTAAAAACTTAAATACGCACTTTGTAGCCGGCCTCCAAAAGAAGCTGTCGTACCTAACGGGTAAAAGCAGGTGAATGCCCAAAGTAAAACTGAGGCTACAGAAAAGAGTTCAAGTTATACCGAATTCTTTAAGGTGGGAAGAGTGTATTATAAGAAGTTTATGACAATTTCACAAGTTGGGATGTACCACGTACAAATCGAGTGGGTGACGATAGCTTAATTACCATTTTTCTTTATATCCATTCTAGAGAATTCAACGGTAGTTGATAGTTCTAATAGTTTAAAACCCATGTTCATAGAGTATGATGTCTCAAAAGAAATCCATCAGCCTAGGGGAGCTAAGAAAACCAGAGGAGCCGCAATAGCTCCAGAGAAAAATACTTAATGAAAACTGATTATAGAGATAAATTTAAAAGAAAGCTTTTAGGATTCGTCGATATTGTCTCTCATTTCAATGTTTGTGCCTTTCAATCTATGTTTGGCCAATTTTTCAGGAATGTCGAACGCAAATTTGTATGAATAACATTCTATACTCAAAATTCTCATGTTAAGAACGTTACAAGTACGGTTTGCCGGATAATTCTTCTTATACTTTCCATGTGGCTTGTATGGTTGTTTCAGATATCTTGGGGTTCTAATAACCTGCACTTTACGTTTGTAATTACCGCAAGTGCCAAGTCTAAGCGAATATTTAGTCAAAAATATTCCCGCTAGTAGTCGGTCGTAATTAGGGGTTAACTAATCTATCTTAATCCCACTAGTTATTGGCCCGTTTAGCGGTAATTTACTTGAGTAACTTTTCGCTAGTTGTCGGACCGTGGTCGGAAGATTATTTTGGTCCATACTATTAGGTTACCTTATATCTCTTTTGCTGACAAGAATGCTAGTTATATATCTCATATTTATATTTCATCCTGCATACATGATTCTTCATAGGTGTGAGAAAACGAAAATGTTCGTACTATCTTCGGATAGTACACTTGTCAATTTTAACAATACAGAGAAGATTAGCATTGTCCTTGCATAAAGATGACACGCTGTACAAAGAGATTTACCATTTTTTTTTATTAAAATTTTAAGCTTCAATATAGTATATTCATGGCCCCTCAACATTAACATATTTTGAACACTAGTCTTTTTGTTTCCTCTTTCTTGTTTCTGGCAAAGACTTAAGTGATATTTTAAATGCGAGCGCGCAAGTTCGAACTCTACCATATCTCTCATGGTGGCGGAGAAGTACCACATACTTTCCCGACCCCAACTCAGACAATTGGTAGATGAGCATTATGAAGGAGATCCCTATTCCCTCATTGAAGAACTATCCTTCAAGTTGGCATCATTGGGGCCATCGCCATCAACCTTTTACCATCGGTCGCCTGGTCGTCTTCTTACCGTTGATTATGCCCTTCCAACTCATGAGGTGATACCTTCCAATGCTCAAACTACTCACTTTTATACCAACCTTTCCCCGGCATCATTTTCTGGGCTAAGTGAAGTGAAGTCACAGCCCCAACATACCTTCTGGTCCCAGCTAGCGGGGGGGGGAACTCCAGAAATGATGAAGCCACCAATGGAGATGAACACCTTCAAACCCAGAGTTGAGTCAGGAGTTGGCAAGTTTGATGTTGACAAGTATGGATTTTATCTTAATTTTCGAGAGCCTTTAAAGGGTACATCTGAAACAATCTCACCAGCATTCGACCCTGATCTGACGTTGGTGACCTCACTAAGAGAGATTTCGAAGATCCATGAAAGTTTTGAGCTCCAGTGGACGAGACAGTTTGAGCAACTAGTTACCAAAATTACCCGGGAATATTATAGGACGTCACCTGCGACTATGGAGGAGCCAGGCGAAGTATTTGGAACGGGGGGTTCAAATTTCACTCCCTTCCGTCAGGAATTCGTTGCAATGATACACGAAAAAGGAATCCCGCCACCGTGTCGAGGAGAAATGTGGCTCGAGCTCAGTGGGGCGAGAAACCTACGAGTTTCTGGAGAGTATCATCAACTAATACGGGATATTGAACTGCTTGTGGTCCGTGATGAAGTAGTAGCAAAGAATCTTCGCGAACTAGAAGTGGATGTTTCACGCACCTTAGCCACTAACTGCTACTTTAATGTTTTGCCCGACCAAACCCCTGGTCCCTGTTCACAAAAATTACATCGAATCCTTGTAGCCTTTGTGGCGTATAAACCAAGTATTGGTTATTTTCAGGGGATGAACAAGATTGTTGGCCATTTACTACTTTACTCAATGTACCTTCATCATGCCTGGGATGAAGAGGACGTGTTTTGGATGTTTGTTGCAATTTGCACGGAGGTGTTACCCCGATACGATGACCAACCATTCTTCTGCCGTCTTGACACCATTCATTCCGAACATGTCATGATTATGGAAAAGTACTTGCCTTTATACGTTCCCGAGTTGGCTAAGCATATAGCTCATCATGGAGTTGACTTGGCTAATTTTACCATTTCCTGGTGGCTAACCTTCTTTATTGGGGTGAAATCTGTGTCCATCGATACTTGGTTTAAAATAGTCGATGTACTTTTTTTGGTCGAAGACCCCACTAACGAACAGGGCCGGTCCCTAAAACTAATTGCCATGACGCTAGCCTTATTTAAATGTCTTGAGCCAGCGATATTGGAAATGACGTCACCTGTTACAATTTACCAAACCCTTGATGGGAATGTGACTAATTATGATCCAGGCCTTGCCATCCGGGGCCATGATTTGATGGTTAATTATGCCATCTACATCAAAAAACTAACCTGCCAAGAATTGGTGGCATTCCGTAACAAAGTAATAAATTAGGTCACGTGACCATACATTGTCAAATATCAGATCGGACGCATCTAATTTTAAGTTACCATGGAGAACTATTTTTCAATCCAGATTTTCTTCATTATCTTCCGGGAGGTATTGGAAACGGCAATCATCATCTCCGTTCTTCTCCTGTTTATTAACCAGCAGCCGAAACCCCAAAGACACGATGATGATAATCGGAGCCAATTGCGGGTCCAAGTTTGGGCAGGTGCGGTTCTTGGCTTGACGGTGTGCTTTTTGATTGGGGCGGTGTTTGTGTTGCTCTTCAGATTTGTGGAAGAAGACTACTGGAGTTATGCCGAACGGTTGTGGGAAGGGGGCTTCCTGTTATTGGCCTCAGTGATTATTACCGTGATGGGCCTTGGCCTCTTGAGAATTAACAAGGTGATGAAGCTCAAGTGGTGGATCAAATTGGGAGATGCCTATAACTTACAATCGACCGCTACCTTGTCCAGAGCTGCGGCGGCTGACTCGCAAGAAGAAGTGAATACGTCGGCCTCGACGCAATTGCTTGACCAAACCCCGGTGCCGCAACAGCGATTTTCGAAAAAATACTTTTTAGCTATTCTTCCATTTATCACTACTCTCCGGGAGGGGTTGGAAGCGGTGGTTTTCATTGGGGGGATTGGTCTTTCTCAGCCTCCCCTGGCCATCCCTCTCTCAGTGTTTGTGGGTGCTACCTGCGGGGCGATTGTAGGTTATGTTTTGTACCGAGGAGGCAATAAGTTGTCTCTCCAGTACTTTTTGATCTTGTCTACATGTTTCCTTTATGTCGTGCTGGCAGGGCTCATGAGTCGGGGGATATGGTTTTTGGATCTTGAGCGGTATGTCCGCAAGTGCGGCGGGTTTGACCCCAGTGAAACAGGGAGTGGGCCGGGGTCCTACGATATTGCCGATCTGGTTTGGCATGTGAATTGTTGCAATGGGCTTAAGGACGGGTGGTGGATGGTAGCCAATGCCATTTTTGGCTGGACAAACTCGGCTACCTACGGGCTGGTCGCCCTGTATATGGTTTACTGGTTCGTAGTTATTGCGTGGCTCAAGTCAAAATTGTTCGAAGAGCGTAATGGCTACTTACCGTTTATTCCATTGAAGTGGCAACAAAAGCGAATTCAAAAGAAAATTTGGCTCTACGAACGGGCAATGAACAGCAATGGCCGTCCCAGTGAGGACAGTGAATATGCCCGGGAAGCCGAAGCTGAAGCATTACTTTCTTAGTATAATCTCATATATTATATATTAGTTATTCCGATTCCACACGCACTTGGTCAAGGCGTTGGGCAAAGTATCTAGGTTCATCAAACACATGATAACGGTGACCACGGACTCCATCTCCACGGAAAGTGTCGGGCATTCGCATATGTGGTTCAATCTCTTCCTCGTCGACAAAGTGATTGCCGTAGTAAAAATCATCATCCCCCTCGGGTTCCAGCTGCAACCGGAACTTACCAACTTGTAATTCAGTGTCGGTAATAGTCGACCGCAGGATCCGGGCGTAGGCCACCTTTTGAACGCCACGGAACATGATATATTCACACCACCGATCCCAGTCAGTCAGATCAATATCATGCATCCGCGACACCTCGCCGGAATATGTAAAGTAATTTCCGTTGAGGGGTTCGGTTACCAAATACGACAACAAGATCAAGGGCTTTTCGGAAGACCCCATCAATTCCGAGAGGTACTTGGATTGAAGACGCCGATCTTCCTCGTCTTCCTCCTGACCCGAATGGAACACAACAACATCAACTTCTTCACCATAAATATCCAAGGTGGCATGGATGGCCGGCGCCAACTCCCCAACCGGAGACGGTAACAAGTGGTGTTCCGATCTCAAAATGGGGAATTTGGACAAAAGAACACACCCCCAAGTGTGCTTATTCGGCCCAGGACCGTAATCCACGTACATTCCCAAGTCCTCGGCAATTCTTTGGGAAAAGTCACGGTGGCCACCGATATTCCGTTGAGTATCAGTTTCTAATAACCCCACAATATCAAGTTCGGCATCCCTGATCAAATCACGCATCCGTACTTCACTCAGCCACATGTCATTGTCCAAACCAAAGTGCACGCACCAGATACCAACATTAAAGTTGTCGCCCTGGTGGGGTCGGTACTCATGCAGGGGGAACCGCCGGTAGGTGATGGCCACAGAAGCGGCAAGAATAACCGTCAACACAGTTGTGACTTGCTTGAGCAACCGCTTAGCCCCCAAATCAAGCCGGGCAATGTGAGAATATTTATTTCTCAAGTTGTAGTTGATAACTCCCAATACAACCAGCACCAATGCAGCACCATGGATAACAAACACACGTTCCCGAAGCAACCACCCACCAGGGACAAATGCATAAGCCACCGTCCATACGTGAGACACGTTCAAGACGATGAACCAGAAAAAGCCAAGCACGTACACACCAACGGGGCAGTAACCAACGATTTGCTGGCCGATAATCGTTGTCAATGATGTAAGGTAAAATACCATCACAACACCACCTGCATAACCCGGCCACCCGGGGATAACGGCAACTGCAACAGCCGAAAGACCACCCACCACAACCGAGTATCCAAGCTGACTAATACGGGACGGATTGACAGAAACAGCGGTCACCAAACCGGCAGCAATTGCCAAATAATGCAATAACGCCCCGGTAATGGGAGTGGGCCCACCAACAGTGTACCCAGTCCACACCCATTGTACCAACGTACCAGAGTCACTCATATACTCAAACAAACAATACAACCAGCCACCAAGACCAATACCGGCAATGATGATGGAACCACCGGTTCTCTTTATGTTTTCTTGACCCAGCAGCACCGCTTGAGGGGTGAATAACGCAGCCAACAACCCGACAAAAATCCCAACGGCATTGAACCCGTCGTTAGCTTCGTGCATCACTGGCCAAATTGGGTTGTTCGAGTACAAATAGTATTTGGCCACCGACAGCGTCAACAACCCCACTACCACCAGCACGAAATGCGCTTGGTACTTCTTAGGCAGGCTTTGCAAACCCAGCAGCTCCACCACTTGGGAAACAACTGCGGCAGCACATCCGGCGATAACCACAAGGTACTTTTGGTGAGGTTCTTCGACCTTGTAAGCGCCAACCCCAAACATCACGGTCAAGGAGCGAGTAATCCAGGGAACGTACCCAAGAGAACGGCGTACAGCCGGGATCACCACAAGCAAAGGTGCAATAAACAATACTACGATAAATGCTTCGTACCCCGAAATGCCCATGTCCCAAAGGGGAAAATGCCAAAGAGTGAGGAACATCGATGAGATCACCGAAAACAGAATAAACTGGTTAATGGACAGGGCAACAAATTGGCCCAACAGCCACAGATCATTGGTGACATACAGCTCAGCTGTCTTCTTATAGTTCTTCTTCTCATCTGGGGAAGAAGTAATGGCAATCCCCAGCGACTGCACCACCACTTGGATCTTAGCCAAGTCAATTTGCAGCCACGCATCAAAGGACACGTCCAAAATGATCAAGGCCCATTCAAAATAGGCATAGATGGAGTAGGCCCCAGCGACGACGTGAACCTTATGTTGAATGAAATAATAGACCAACGGCACTAACGTGGAGAAAAATGCCAACGAAGTCCAGAACCGGCCCGTCCGCTGAACCAGACCCTTGTCAGAGCCCAAGGTCAAGCATACTTCATAGGGAATAGTAAGAACAATGTACGAGATCATGAACACATCATGGGCATCATGGTCATCGGTAGAAGTAATGTATACCCACCCCCCACAAGTAAATGTCCGCAAGAAGCCCAGAATAAACGCCGCGACGGCCAACTTAGAACCATTGGGCTTCGCCCTGAAATAATTGAAAGCCAAAAGGAGAAATCGGGGACCAGCACAAAGAGCAATCAAGAGCTGGAAAATCAGACGCTCGGGATACCAATCGCCAATGGCAGCCGAAACCGATGGAAACCATTCGTCTGGGTAACCAAAAGACGAGTTTTGCACGATTTTTTCATAATGTAAATACCATGCCACGGCAAGCGCAACAAGAAAAGCTTGGGCTGCACAGACAGTATGAGAAACTGCAATCCATTTAGCATTAACTGAAATGCCAGGTTGCGCTGACACTTCTTTCGTCATAGTTAAATAAGGAGACGTGTCGAGCGAGCGCGAGTTTATCCGAGGTGCCAACAAACAGAACATTCATATGGCAATACTCCTCAAATGATCAATTGGGCTATATTTGAGACGTATTCTTTTATTGTGAGTGAACATAACTTGCTAAAGGGGAAGTCGTTAGAGCCACCTCGATGTAGACATGACGACGCATCCCAGCAACAAGGATTCCTGTTTCCTACAAAATATATTCAATGTCGAAATCATGTAGATATTTTGGACTTTCTTACCATAGTGCTCGCGGGGTGAAGAAAACATCAGTGCATCAATTCGCGATTTTTTCAATAGCCAATCGAATTAACCAGTTTTCTCACAGTCATCATCATCGATATGGGTACGTTCCATCTGCCACCAGCACGTGTAGTGCACGCCGTTATTATAGCCCTGGGAAAGGGTGTCGCTTTTAAGGCTATACCAACGGCGTAGCTGGCCTTGTTTGCCTTCCTGGATTCCATACTAACATCAGACAACTACGATAACCACAAGAGACCCGAATTGGTGTCGTTTGACGATATTGACTACTCCAAGTTTGACCAAGTGTCGGACGCCAGAAAGCTGTTTTTGAGAGAGCAATGGATCCGGAACTACGAATTGAGAACCGCCCACGAAGCTTTGGCCAAGTGCAAGCAATACCACCAACAAGACGCGCAAAAGAACTGCCGTCCATTGATTTTCAAGTACATGAAGATGATTGAAGATAACTACTCATTGTACGGGTACTTGGGCTACCAAAAGAACGACCCCTCGAAGTAAGTTGATCAGTTTTTAGTTCCCTCCAAATTTGTCCTGTCCCCGACAGTGTATTATAGACCCATTTTTAAAATACACACTTTGCATAGTAATCCCTAGGTTTCACCTCGTGTCGCCGTAGGCGGTTCTTTTGCCAGACCAAGTATGTGCAGACAGTATGAATACGCGACTGAGCATGACCGTACCCACATAAATAGCAAGGCGAAATCAACTGACGAAAGTAGTCAACATAGCAGACATCCCCAACATTGCCCCTGAAATATCTTGTGATATCTATACCTGTGTAGGGCAAGAATTATCGCCACCGCCGGGACTACGCGTGCACAATCACTTCTCACCGAGGGTGGAAATTATCTGCGGGGTTGATACGTGCTGCCACCTTCACTTTTGTCTTGTGTTCCCACTATAGTGGCGAATGTACTCTAACCCATAAGGTTACCCCCTGAAGTTTAAAAATAAAAAAGAAAATATATGCATATATCCACGTAACTTCATACATATGGAGAGCCCCGATCCTCGACCCGAGAAATGCGTATAAATATACCGAGATTCCCAAGCACCAAAACCATTGACTTTGTTTTACCTTAACATGGTACAGCATTGCAAGCTGTGCTTTTGTTGTGCACCCCACTATCCGTCAGAGTCCTTTTGTTATCAGTGCAAGAAAATTCAAGTGTTTTGTTGTGGGGGTTGCAAGTCGAAGTGTTGTCACAAGTGTTATCTCAACATCAATCCTAAGCAGTTGCCTCGGACGTTTCTCCGCCAGCAATAAAGTGTCAATGTTGTTTGTTCAGCGGGTCTGAGCTTACTAGGTGAGGCTTATTATATAGTGGAAGTGGACTAAATAGCATGTTTCAATTGGCAATGTAGATTAAGTACATGTTAGACATGAATCAAATTGTAAACGGCAATTCCCAACGGGGTTCACCTATTTGCTAGTACCTCCTCCACCGCAAGAAATGATCTAGCGAACGGCGTTCAAATGAATCACAAGTTTCCGTTTGGACTCAGGAGTTCATTATTTCAGAGCAATCAAAAATTGAGTACAGATCAATTTTTTAGTCATTTCTATTGTTTAATGTCTCCCACGTCTACTTGCATTCACCCTTGGTTTACAAAGCTGAGGATTTTTACAATTTTTGGGGTGAGCAGAGTGCGAAATCTGGTAAAGTTACGTAACCCCCCTTGTTCTGAAATTTTGTATCATTTGTATCGTGCAACAGTTTAAAGTTTTCGATGGTTTAATACTAAATAATCCTTCCCATACTAGGTGTGATTGATCTGGAATTATATGCAATATCATTGTGCCAAGAGCATAACATTCTCTCCATTGCGTAGCTTCACTAAATTTCCGGGGAGAGCTTTACCGTTCGCACCTCCTCATGCTCGACATCGGCAGTAACACCAAGTTCCAGCCAATCAGCGTGCGATTTGGAAAAGTGCGAGGATGGTAGCGCAGGGAATTGGTGATCGCAATTGGTTAAAGAAAAAATTTAACGACGACCACAACGATAATGTTCGCCAGAGCCGGTTTGCAAAATGCTGCCCGTGTTCAACACGGTGCCAGAGGGTACGCTACGCTCCGTGAAATTGAAATGGTACGTGTCTATCGATGGGCCCAAGAAATTGGCCCCCTTTTCGGGGTGAAAAATTACTAACTACCAGAGATTGAAGTCTATCAAGAACATTGAAAAGATTACCAAGACCATGAAGATTGTTGCTTCCACCAGAATGGGTAAGGCTCAAAGAGCAATGGCCGCCGCCAAGGTTTTCAACGAATCGGATGCCGAATTCCAAAAGAACGCCGAACCGGAAACCGTCCCTGACAAGAAGACTTTGTTGATTGCCGTTTCGTCCGACAAGGGTTTGTGTGGTTCCATTCACACCCAAATCGCCAAGTTCACCAAGAAGAGAATCGAAGAGTTGAACGGTAACGTTGATGTCGTTGCTGTTGGTGACAAGGTTAAGACTCAATTGTTGAGAACTCACGGTGACAACATTAAGTTGGCATTCGCTGGGATTCTTAAGCAAGAACCTAACTTTGCTGAAGCTTCGGCTTTGGCTGCTGAAATCCAAGCCTTGGGCGAATACGACAACGTTGAAGTGTTGTACAACAGATTCTTGTCTGGTATCGCTTTCGAACCCTCGAAGTTTGGTGTTTTCAACGCCGAAGCCATTGAAAAGGCTCCCGGTATCTCCAAGTACGAATTGGAAGGTGAAGATATCCCTGAAGCCTTGGCTGAATTCTCGTTGGCCAACACCTTGTTGACCGCCATGTCTGAAGGTTACGCTTCGGAAATTTCCGCTAGAAGAAACGCCATGGAAAATGCCTCTAAGAACGCCGGGGACATGATCAACTCGTACACCATTTTGTACAACAGACAAAGACAAGCTGTCATTACCAACGAATTGGTGGATATCATTACTGGTGCCTCGTCGTTGGACTAAGCGTTATGAAGTCATATTTATCAATATACAGATAGGATATAAGAGTCATCTTCCTGCACAGATATTACTAATTATCAGTGATCACCCCACTTTTTTATTTCATGTACAGCTACACCATTAGACCGATTGAATCAAGTGACTTCGAGCAGTGGAAATTGTTATGGAACTATGAAACCAATAGTTACCTCGAATTTTACAAGGCTCTCCACAAGGTGTCCGAAGATGACTCCAACCTTTTGTTTAAGCGGTTACTCGATTCATCAGTTCCCATACACGGCTTGGTGGCTGTAAATGACGAGGGCCAGTTGATTGGATTTGCCCATTACTTGACCCACTACAATACCTGGAACGCCAAGCCATCGTTATACATACAGGACTTATATGTGCTGAATACGTGCCGCCTTGGTGGAGTAGGCCGCGCTTTGATAACAGCGGTGTATAGGGCTGCTGATGAAATTGGGGTGTCTAAAGTTTATTGGCAGACCCTGGTGGATAACCACAGAGCCCAGTTGCTTTACGTTAAAATGGCCAACGAAGTCGGCAAGAACGTGTACGTGCGCCCCGCAGACGGCCAATTACCAGATGTTAACTAGATGCTGATATTATACAATGCTATTCATCCTTGATGGCACCAAACACTCGTTTGATGAATACTAGACCAACCAATACAGCCAATGCCCCACAAGCAACCCCTAAACACATCAGGGTAAGCCCCATGTAGCAAAAGTAGATAAGAATTGATGTGAATTCCGTAACGTCCAAGAACATGAAAAAGTAGTAAGTGGCATATGCCATCACATACCCACCCACCAGAGCGCCACACCGGAACGCTAACCATTGCCAGTTGGGGTCATTGTATACCGCCAATGAAATAAATATGGCAACAATGGTGCATTCAGCAACAAGGATAACAAGAAGAACCAGCGACAACAACAAAAACCCATACATGTAGTAGGTTGTGTTGTCGATCCATAAAGAATGGAACACATAGGTGAGTTCGACATAGATCAGCATAAATGGCAAGATACCAAACACCACCGTACTCAAAACGGGGTTTGTGATCCAAATATACTTACGGCCCTTAATGACGGGTTTTTCCAGGGGCGTCCCAGACACCGTTACAAGGAAGGATTTGGGGTCAAATCTCCGGGAATTAGCATAATAGCCACCAAAGGCACCAAGAGGAATGGCCACCAACCCAAGAAATAGTAGAGTGGAAACAATTGTCCCAAAAGGAATGGCCATGCTCAGCTGTTGTGCCCATACAAAGAAGTTGAGGATCAACAACACCCCGACCACCATCGAGGGCAACGCACCAGCAAACATCATCAGTAATGCGGCAATTTTCTTTTTGGAATATGGTTGGTTGAGCAGGTGGTTGGTGATTAACTTGTGAAATAACACCCCGCCGTAGGTCAGAACCATCCCTGACAATACGATTACTGCGATGCAAAGGGAAAGGATGGGGCCCTGGTGGTTCTCAAGCACGGCCACAGACCCCCGCAGGGTATCAAAGAACCAAAAGTTGATGACGAGAAGAGTGAGCGCGCCAAACAAAGCCACGAACATTTGAATGCCCATGGCCACCAGAGTCGACAACCAAAGGGGAAAGAACGGTCTGGTTAATACTTGCAGCGTTAACAGTTTCCATTTTGGCGGAGCCGGTGGCTGCAGAGCGAGGGCGTCTGTGGGTAAACCCGGCACAGCCTTTTTCAAATCCTTTTGCAACATCAGGATAGCCACCACTGTGACAATAAATGTCATGAGCAAAATTAGAGTAAGCGTCAGCAATACCAGGACCCAATGGACCCGCAGGTCTTGCTGGGTGCTCAGAGTATGGGTGTACAAATCCCATCTCCGCTCGTAATCCATCAGCTTGTCTTCTCTCCAGTAAACGGAGTATGTCCAGGGGATGATGGCTTCAGCCTTAATAGGAGAACCATTTTCATCCTTGGTGGGGGGAAGGGCAAAGTTATCGTAGAACTTACTCGCGCCCGGGCAGATTTCATTTGATACCGACTTTGGGTACACTTCAAATCCAACGATTGAATACAATCCCGAGGATTCGTCGCGGTGGGTACGGAACACCAATTGGAAATGGTTATTAATATAAGTATTGGTCCCCCGTTTATCCACAAACCCCAATGGGAATCCTGCGGCATAAAATGTCTTGTCCCCTTTCTTATAGGTGGTGGCGCCGGGAAGGCCGTCGACCTCCCAGTTGACCACGTATTCCTTTTTAATCAATTCAGTAGCACGTTCAATTCCCCGATTCCGGGAAATGAAATCGCACAATCTCTCACAAGATTTGTCGACGCCAAACTCGAGGTTGTAAGCTGATTCATATTTCCGGTCCCCTCGAAGAATCTCCGAAAGCGATAACGGAACCGGATGTTGTTCCTTGGTGGGCGGACACACAAAGGGAAGTGAATAGTAGCCAAACGACAACTTGGAGTGGTCGGAAACGACATTATTGACAATCAAGTCTACCTTCTGCCCCTTCTTGTACTGGTTTCTCTGGCCCAATAGATCCCAACACCATGCAACATGGAGGAGACATAGCCACAGGGCCCATACTCTCAAGATCATGATGGTGCTGCTGTTGTGTCGTGGGTAAAAATAGACACGTGAAGAAAATTGACGCGCGCCCCAGTGACTGCGATCCCTGAAGGTGAACTCTATGCGTAGATGTATGTATATAGTATTATGTAATTAAAATGCTAGTTCATAACTCATTATTTTTGTTTCCCGCACACCATTGACTCGAACCAACAATTGATGTTTCATTGATTCAATCTCAAGTGGCAGCACCTGTTCTAACACGGGGGACACGCCCTGTATAATTACTGGCACCGATGTTATTTCCATCGATACGGATGGCTCGCCTAATCCCCCTTCGAGATAGCCGCGCGTTATTTTTGCCGGGGTGTCGTCCTGGTACCCCTCAACCATCGTTAACAACATGTCAAATGCACGGATAACCGTGGCCTCCAATGTTGATCCCGGATAACGCGCGGCCATCTCTGGCAAATAGTGGAAAAAGCTGTACAACTCTTGGTTCACAGGCACACGCCAAAACTGACGTAGCCACCCTTGCAACAATGGGGTTAGCACTGCCTCCACTGAGGTGGAGTAACTCCGCATGTAGTTGACCATGGCATACATTATCACCACAGGGTCTAGAGACGCGTATGTCTGCGCCAATGCAACAATATTGTCTTGACGCCGGGTTGCGTCAGCAATCACATCATAAAAGGACTTTAATTTTCCTAATAATGACAACCTCAACCAATCATATACTTGGAGCAGGTTGGCATCTATGTGTAGTCTTGTGACCAATTCGTCAAATTGAGGCAAACTGATATCGGGAAACAACCGTTTAAGCTCAACAATCGAGAATTCCACCAAGGCCTTGGCTCCTTCCCATCGCCAGTGGTTGGACCAAAACCTTTCCACTTGCGTTAGATAACCCACAATAAACGTGGTGTTGGCCGTGCCCTTGAAACCGCTCAATAATTGGGTGATGATATCTTTGGTGGACCCCATACTTGCCATCACCGGCAAGTGGGCCAAAAGCTGGGCGAGATATGGAGACATGGGATCGGGCAGAAGCAACTGCATCCACACCATATCCAAGACTGCTTCTTCTAACGACTTGCGCAATGCCGGCGTGGAGGCAATTTTCATCACCATGGCCATATATAACGGCGCATACTGACGACGCAGTTGTTCGTCGCCAATGTAGGCGAATTTCCCATACACCAACTTTGTGAGGTTATCTGCTCCCAGTGAGACCCATATACCGGCAATAGCTTCAATCAAGGTGGCGTCTGCCCGGTCAAGCATTTTCCGATTGAGAATTGATTCGATTCGCTGGACTACCAAAGCATTTGGAGCCCTTATTTGGGAAAACTTCATAAGATCACCCAAAAACTCCAGTGGGAATGTAGGCAGTAGCCCATCACTGACAATAGAGGAAAACTCACCCTCCCCGGCAATGATGGTCAAGACGGCGACAAACTTTTTCCAAAGATGGCGGATTCGGGGTATCTTCAAGTAGCCTCGCTCAAACTTTGAAAAGAACGCAGCAAACGCCTTGACGGGAAGCTTCTGCCCATTATTCGTCAAACAATACACCTTTAAAGCTTCAATAGTGGTCGACAACGTCGTGAATTCAATTGTAGATTCATTGGTCACTACCCCATTCACCAATTGATCAAATTGAGTAACAAGCAGCAACCCAAGCACCTGATGAAGCAACAACGTAAAGTTAAATCGATTGACCAACATGGTGAATTGGTCGCGGGATTCGTGGTAATTGAAATTGGACAGCATGTAGAGCTTTGCGTTGAGCCGAGCCTTTCGCTGCCGACTCATATCGACTGAAAGTCCGCCCACATATAAATACACCAACATTAAGAATCGATCAAAAAACGTCACCGACGAAAAGTCATTTCTCAGTTTCACCACCCCGATTAGTTCCGGATCAATGCACTCATCAGTAAAATTTGTGAATTTCCGACGAGTGATGCTTCCATATAGAATAGTTACCAACTTTTCTTCAAATGGCCATTGATAGCGAAAATGGATAGCAAGAACCAAATCAATAAACCGGTGATGTTCATGCCCGCCACTTTCATCCAATTGGGGAAAAATCGCGTAGAGAGCCAGCCAATCGGGGACTTTTGACTGAACTTCCACAAGGTGTTCCAACGACTCAAGAATGTCTCCAATATTGTTATCCGGTTCAAGGATCGCCTTGGAAATGGACGACCACCATTGGTTCCGCAAAACCAATATCTTCACCGCAGGCCCAGACACAGGCTGCTCGTGCTTCCAGAATAGTTTCCAGTACTTGGATGCATACCTATCAATCTCCCCTGTCTGGTCAACGGATAATGCCAATAGCATCACCAGGGGAAATAAATGTAGCGATTGACATCTGGTAAAAAGGGCCCTGATTTTTAGTTGCATGTCGATGTGAAACTGTGGTCTTTGGAATACCAGCCACTTGATTAGTGCCAAAAACGCAGCCATCAAATCTTCAGAGGCGGTGGGCAACACTTGGGCAAGCGAAGTGATTGCCTTTTGATACACAAGCAGCGATTCCGAACGCAAAGGTGACAATGTAAAACTTTCTCCCCGAATGGAAAAAGAGATGGGCGACGTTACTTCGATATGTAATTTACCCAGAACAAGCCGTTCAACATCAAATTCAGCGAGAGGCGAAACAGGAGCAAGAGGTACCCTAATTGTGCGGGGACGGCTGATGCGGGTGACAAATGAATTGGTTGCCTCGGCCTCAAGTTGGGTGGTGAAATGGGGAAGAACTGAATACGGGAGTTTGGCCTGGCCAATATTGGCAATTCGATTGGCTCGTGGTTGCTTCTTAACAATCCCCTTTGCCTCAAGCGGGGTATCCACAAGTTGACGATTATTTTCGTTTCCTAAAACCTGACTGAGAATCCGTTGCGTCTGTGCACGAGCCGTGGGCTTTCCACGCTTGATTGGTATCCTTTTCGGAGTCAGTCTTCCGCGTGCAACACGCGTAGTTGACGGGCGCACCCGAGCAACCGTTCGAGGAGTCACAGTGGGTATTACGCTAGGGGCCACGCGAGGGGCCACGCGAGGGGGCACGCGCTTTCTTGCTGTGCCCGGATCGTTCAATGCAATGTAGTCGAATTCCTGGATGTCACTATCATCAGAAGGGATACTCTCAGGCGACCGAGGACCCAAAATGGGGGGACTATTAGAACGCTCCTCGGTGATGGCATAAGAATCAAATCGGGCAAGTGTTGGCGGGCTCCATTGATAAGGGAGAGTATCACGCAACCCATTGTCATTGGGGTAAGTTTCCGAATAGATTTCGTTCGGATCAATTTCATCATATTCACCTTCTAATCGATCGTACCACTGCGCTTGTTGTTGGAGTTGATCTAAATCAATATCTTGAAGATGTAATTCGTCAGGTTCAGACTCTCCATCGATGTCATCATTAATTAACAGATCAAGAAGCTCGGTGTTATTTCCAGCACGTCGGGATATACCAGTTTTTCTTCTGGCAACACCTTTGCGTGTAGGTTCATCAACGCGCTTGCGCTTTGCTGCTCTTTTTGGCGCCTTCCAAAGAGCCTGTCGTTTAGCCAGTTCCGGTAATACCCCCCTAAGTGCCAGCCTCCCATGAACAATCCGTCCGCCAACTCTTAGCTCTAGGGATTCGGACTCTTGCTCTGATTCAGAATCGGCATCGTCGCTGTCATCCGCTTCAAAGTCAAACATACCATCATGTATTTTATCATCATCATCTTCAACAATTCTGGGGGCACGTCTTGGGGAAGTCCGTAGTTGTTGAGACTCCGGCTGGGATTCTCCGTCCACTTGCGAGGAAGCTTCGGGGTCACTGGTATGCTCTTGCTGCTGCTGCTGATAGCGCCTTTGCCGATCCAAGAGGGAATACAAACTCTTTGCTTTATACTTTTCGTCACGCGGAAACTTCAGCTTGTTCTGTTGGTACATGCGATCGAGGCTGTGGATCACGTTCTTCACATCATGGCCAGACTCGTAGAGATTGTTGATATCATTAATATTGGCAAGTCTGAGATATCTGATTTGGTCGGCAATATATGGATAAATAGCGGCAAAAGCTCTTTTTCGGAGCCGTCGCCTGGGAGGTGGTTGTTCGAGGAAATCATATCCTAGATCTGGCACACTAGTAGCCAGTAGATCATCTCTTGGCTTCACTGTAGGTTGCGGTATTAATAATTCATCATGGGTAGAACTTGGTTGATTCGGGGATGGTGATGAAGATGGGTGGGGTCGCTGATAATCGAAATGGCGATAGAATTGATCTAATCTCGCTCGTTTTTCGCCTTCATTGGGAATGGCATGGATCTGCTGATGTAGTCGTCGCTGATTAACATAAGACGACCCCCAATTTATCTCATCCTCGCCTTGGGAATCAGACACATACTCATTCATCCCATATGGTACGTGCTGAACCGCGTTTGTATTTAGGACCAACGCTCCAAACAATGCGAATCTGTTAGGAGTGATGGGATAAAATTAAACCACGAGGATAATTAGGGGTAGTTATTCTACGTTGCCAATGGCTACTTGGAGACAAAGGGGAACATGATTTACATTTCCTTAATGTCTTAATTGAATGGGCAACGGCTAGGCAATTATTTTTCTGATATCCTCATGCATCACATTAAATCTTGTTTGCTTTATATTTTCTACTTCTACATGGTAATCAGCCGTCTCTTCCGATAAATTGAATGATCTTTATTACGCAAAATCTAATTGGTTTAATTACCACCGTCACTCGTATTAATTAATCTTCTCAACCATTACGTCAACACCGATATTTTACCCCTTGTCATGAGCCTGAAACGCGTTGGTGAGGCGCAGGGTTGCTGCAGGTGTTGACTTAAATAACCTTGAAATTTTCTTCTGGCAACCATGGTTGACTATCAGCACTGGCTTAACGACATTGACGGGAACACCCGGCTTTCAAAGTTATCAATTCCGGGTACCCACAACTCTGCTGCCTGCTACACGGCATTGCCTTCAGTGCAATGTCAAGGCGCTTCGTTGACGGACCAAATGAAGAATGGGGTCCGGTTTCTTGACTTCCGGGTGGGACGAGGGTTGTTGAAGGGGAATGGCGAGAACAAGAATAAGGATTTGATGGTGGTCCACGGCAAGTTCCCCGTGAAGATTCCTTTCCCCTTGATGTTAGCAGACGCTCTTAACGAAGTGTACCAGTTCGTTGAAAACAATACCAGTGAGTCGATTATTGTTTCCATTAAGCAAGAAGGCTCGGGTGACTGGGCCAACGACCAAGACGAATTCGGAAAGACAATCTGGAACGATTATATCGAGCCTCACAAGGACAAATGGAACTTGGACACGCAAGTGCCTCTAGTGAAGGATACCAGGGGTAAATGCATTTTATTCAGGCGGTTTGGGGTCCAGGACGAAAACTTGCGCAACCAACTCGGGGTGGATGCGGCGTACTGGTCTTATAACACAACCGATGACGACCGGGGGGCGTTCGAAGTTCAAGACTTTAACGAGGTGAAGTCCCCGGCGGATTTGCCAAAGAAGATTGACTATGTCAAGGACTTGATCAACAAGGCTCACAATTACAACGAGTCAAACGACAACAAGTTGTTTGTCAACTTCACTTCTGGTTCCAACTTTTTTGACCCCCTGGTGTGGCCGCAACCGGTGGCCAAGGCAATGATCGATGGCCATGTAGATGACGATTTCAAGAAAGGGTCGGGGATCGTGGTGTTGGACTACGCCGATGAGGACAACTGGAAGATGCCTCATAAATTGGTAGACTCGAACTTTTAATGTTTATTGTAATATTATATTATATTTCCTTACCGTTCATTCGTTTATATAGTACATTACTTGCGGTTCTTTTGCACCCGGTTCTTGCCGTTCTTGCCGTTCTTGCCGTTCTTACCATTCTTACCACCTTTCTTAGCCCGAGGACGGCTCGCCCCCAACTCCAGGCCCAATTGTCTATCGACAAGACCAATGTCCTTGGCCAATTGGGTGCCAATCTCAACACCAAACTTTTCCACCCGGGCAAGATCCTTACGGGCAGCTTCGGCCAGCGCTTCATCACCAAACTTTTGCGCCCGAGTGAGTTTCTTATTAAGCAAGTCAACGGCCAACTGTTTTCTTTCTTCGGCGGTCAATACCTTGGGAGTTTCCTTGACCTCGGCAGTAACTTCAGCAGCTTCAGCAACGGCTTCGCCATTTTCGCCACCATTAGAAGGCTCGGCAACTTCAGCAACGACTTCTTCAGTGGTTTCCACAACCACTTCCTCAGCAGTTTCTTCAGCGGCTACCGGAGCAGCTTCACCGACGGTCTCTTCAGCGCCACCGGCACCAGATGCGTCCCCATCTTCCAACCGCTTGATCAAATCAGCCTTTTTCCCATCAGTAGCAAGCCCCCTTTCTTTAAGAATATCTTTCAATTGAGCCACCGTTTGTGACGAGTATTCAGTCATATTACTGTGTTGTGGATACCAGTTTTTCAACGCGAGGGTGCGCGTTGCTCCACGTGATACGGATTTCATTATTCATGAATATTTACTCAAAATCGGCCCAACTTCCGGACATGTCGAGGGAATCCAAGTATTTTTGGGTCCGCTCATCTTCCTCTTGTTCTTGTTTAAGCCTCTTCTTTTCTAAAAGCTTCTGTTTCATTTTGAGGCGTTTCTTCTCAACATCATCATTAACTAAGCCCAAATGCATAGCCAAGGGATTATTTGCAATTGATGCGTTGGTGGGCTTATCTGAATCATCATCCTCTCGGCTTAGTTGACGAGGTGGTTGGGGGGCGCGGCTTTCTTTCTTGTCGTTTCCTTGATGATTCTCACGTACTTCACGGGATGTTTCATGCCGCAGACCCTCATGATGCACGCTAGTGTTTCCCCGATGATTTGTACGATGATTTACCCGATGGTTTCCACGGGTACTATTTCGATTTTCCCGTTTGTGAGTCCCCTCACCATGATCACGATCTTGTGATCGGCGGGGGCCATTACTTCCTCTAGTATCGTTTAACTCCTTATTATCTTTTGATTTAACTTGTTTGGGCACTTCAATATCCACCCCCAACCGTTTGGCAAATCCTATGGCCCCTTCCGATGGAGGAGCAACATCATCGTCGGTTGGGCGGGGTTCTGGGTCAGTTTCCTTCAGGTCTTTTTTAGGGCGAACCTGCTTCTTTCCCTTCTTATGCCTGATACCATCCTTGGCAAACATAGCATCAATTAGTTCCCTATCCTTGTCGTTCATCCTGTTTGTCCCGGGGTGAGTGGGCGGCTGGTTGAGTTTGAGACAGGGCTGCGTAACAGAACAAAGTCATGTGACTTGCACCCGAGTGTACCAAGAGGGGAAGAGCTGCATATCCTGACGCCCGGGAACTCCCCTTGGTTGGATATAACTTATCCGTGAACGGCATACCCACACCAATACCCAAAAGAGAATTTTTCAAGAATTGTATAACTAAGGGACGCCCCTGAAAATTTTCATGTGATTATTATTAATGTTAGTGATATTTGACTCAATTATGTTCCACCACTATGTGGAATACCTTGCCGTTAGTAATAGACCATCCTGCATACATGCTATCGGGACAACGGACGTCTCTGCTCCCATTCGCATTTAATAACCCGATTCCTCACTTGCTGTAACAACTATTGATTCAATTGCAATGAATTCGAACAATTTTTCGTCGTTTGATCTTCTGACTTCTTTGCCCGCTTGGAAGGAGCTTGAAAAGGAGTACGCTGCCAAGAAGGACTTTGATGTTCGGGGCGCTTTCCAAGAAGACAAGGAGCGTTGGACCAAGTACACCAAGGAATTTACCAACTACGATGGCCTGAAGGTGTTGTTTGACTACTCGAAGAACTTTTTGGACGATTCCACCTTGCAAAAGTTGTACCAATTGGCCAAGGAAGCCGGAGTGGAAAAGTTGCGTGATGCCATGTTTGCTGGTGAACACATCAACACGACTGAAAATCGGGCTGTCTACCATGTAGCTTTGCGGAACCGTGCCAACAAGGTTATGAAGGTTGACGGCAAGGATGTTGCTCCTGAAGTTGACAGAGTATTGAACCACATGAAGGAATTCTCCGAACAAGTGCGGAGCGGGGAATGGACTGGTTACACCGGCAAGAAGATCACTGATATTGTTAATGTCGGTATTGGTGGCTCTGACTTGGGTCCTGTGATGGTGACTGAAGCTCTTAAGCACTACTCGTCCCCCGACTTGAGAGCCCACTTTGTGTCCAATGTCGATGGTACACACATTTTCGAAACACTCAAGTTGTTGAACCCTGAAACCACGTTGTTCTTGATTGCCTCGAAGACGTTTACCACAGCTGAAACCATTGGTAATGCCAACTCGGCCAAGGAATGGTTCTTGAAACAAGCCAAAGAAACGAAGTTCATTGCCAAGCATTTCGTGGCCTTGCTGACCAACGAAAAGGAGGTTGAAAAGTTTGGCATTGACCCCAAGAACATGTTTGAATTTGAACTGTGGGTCGGTGGCCGGTACTCGGTTTGGTCGGCCATTGGGTTGTCGGTGGCTATCTACGTTGGTTTTGACAACTTTGATGCGTTCTTGAAGGGGGCTGAAGCGGTTGACCAACACTTTTTGAACACCCCGCTTGAAGAAAACATTCCCATTTTGGGGGGTTTGATTTCAGTGTGGTACAACAACTTCCACGGCGCCCAGACCCACTTGGTTGCGCCCTTTGACCAATACCTTAACCGCTTCCCTGCCTACCTTCAACAATTGCTGATGGAATCCAACGGGAAGGGGGTGACGAGAGCGTCGTCGCATACCAACTACCAAACTGGTACCATCTTGTTTGGTGAACCTTGTACCAATGCCCAACACTCGTTTTTCCAATTGTTGCACCAAGGTACTAAGTTAATTCCTGCTGACTTTATTCTTGCTGCCCAATCGCACAACCCCATTGACAACAACAAGCACCAATACATGCTTGCCCTGAACTTTTTCGCCCAATCGGAAGCGTTGATGGTGGGTAAGAGTGCCCAACAAGTTGAAGCCCAAGGTGCCGAACCTCGTTTGGTGCCCCACAAGGTGTTTTCCGGCAACCGGCCCACGACCCTGATTTTGGCACAAAAGATCACCCCCGCGGCTTTGGGGGCATTGATTGCCTATTACGAACACGTTACCTTTACCGAAGGTGCCATCTGGAACATCAATTCGTTTGACCAATGGGGGGTTGAATTGGGCAAGGTTTTGGCCAAGAACATTGAACCGCAATTGTCGTCCAAGGACTCTGTTGACAACCACGACGCCTCTACCAATGGCTTGATTAACAAGTTCCGGGCTTGGGCTTTGTAGAACACGCCATTGAAGTTTAAATATTGTTGAGAGTATTTAGTTAGTGTGGATACCGGTATGACTGTTGACCTTTGTAGCTATTCTGTTCCGGGTAATTATTTACTACCATCACAGGAGACATAACGTAAATCAGAGAAGAAAAATATTGTCCCCCATATTGCCTAAAATCGCAACTTTTCTGTTCCTGGTAGGTACGACAAAATAGCTTATGAGAAACTAATTTGCATCGTATAAATAAACTTTCGACTGTGCATATAGCTGCCCCGCAAATAATAAAAGGTCGTTTGTCTTTGTCCATCAATCGAAGTGACATTGCCGGTTAAGGCATTAGATGGTGTATCGTCTATGCCACAAATAGCCTAGCGCCGAGATGTCAACAGTTAAAGTTTGTGCCTGCACATTCCACACCAATGTTGATATCATTCCCACTCATTCCTACTGAAAACGATCGCCCCGTGGTCGGGACCTACAATACATATATCGTGTCATCGTGTAATATTCTAGACTTAAACAGAGACCGGCTTGTGATAAGGCTCCAGAAACACCAGTGAATAGTCGTCGGACAAAATCAGAGTACTTTCCCATTCAGCGTAATTAGGGGTGGTAAGCTCCATCACTTGAACTCCATGTAATCGGTGTAATCTTGTGGTAAGTGGCGTCAATGATCCGTTACACAGGGTAAGTTTGTGGGCCAACTCCATATTATCAAGGCGTTCCTTCTCAAGCACTTGGCGGTCCCCAGCGGTGTCATTATGTAAAAACTCAGTCAAATTGCAGTAGTATGTGGTACGCCGGGAGCGGTTGCCTGCAACCACAACCTCTTCAAGGGGCTTTTTGTAGTCGAGGTCTGTTAGCAGTGTTTCATCACAGAAGGGTATCAGGGCTTGGTCAAGCAATGTGTCAGACAGATTGACAGTAGCAGGACTGCTGTTGCTCACGGGACTGATGGGTCTTGGTGGTAGGGCTGGGAGTGCTTTGAAGCTGGCAATGGACGCCCGCTTGCGGTTTGTCTTTGTCTTTCGGGGAGTGCTTGGCAACTCCTTGTTGGCCACCTCCCTTGGCAATGAGCTAAAGGTGGTTGATCTCTTGAGTTTATTAAACATGAATTGCGGCCGCAACATGGGGATGATTGGGTATATATAATATTATGCGCCATTTGACGCGTCATCTTTACGCCTCCTCAAAACTTGCAGCAAGCAGAGTATCGATCTGCTAGAAATATATGCAACGGTCATCAGCAAAGTTTGGGGGTGTCTGGTTACAGGAGAATGGTATGTTACACGATTGGTATGTTAAGCAATATTCCTTTTCCTGTGGGCAACAACCTATACACACCCAATAGACTTGGATAGCCAGTTTCCAATCGCGTCGCCTGAGATTGCACAAACTTCTTACGATTGCAGTTTCACATTTAAATTATATTAATGTCACCCACAGCCTCAAAAAAAAAGACCAACATAAACTCGACACCCATCGAATGAACTTGTATCACTTGTTGCGACATTTATAGAGAAAGGGGGCGTCTTGGCAACATTAGCCCACGCGTCAGATCTTAAATGGCTTGCTCGGTTATAGTTTCCAACAATATATGCAACAACACGGTTACTTAGCGAAGGTTTGTTCGCAAGGACACGCCAGGCCCAGGTTATTGTCAAGTCGCGAACAACATGTATTTCCCCTTACCCTATTGTGCTTATTACGTGAATTTGATGACGTAGCACAATGTGCGCGGGAACTCCACTCAAGATCATTATTGATTTGTCGCATCGCGTGAGGGTGTGGAGCAATAATGTAGGAGCAGTAGAATTTGTCGTGGCGTACCCCGCTCCCGTCTATGCCTTAGCATTTTATACTAGTTCGCCCTTGGCACCAAGTTCCACAAATGCAAGTTCAAGGTTCGATGCAACCGCCCCCCATAGACACTGAAATTCAACGTAAACAATCAGTTACTACTTGGTGATCGACGATGAGAGCGTGCATAGCTAAGTACATCTGTGTATGTTACAACAATGTAAAATCCTGTGTATCCGTTCTATATACATCTAGTAGTCGTCAGCGTTAGCGACAAACTTGTTATAGTTCGCCCGAGTTCCCAAAATGCTCCGCTTCAGGCCCACGGTATTATTCCGCCTTAACCCCATCATATCATCGTCACGGTCGAGATTTTTCACCTCATTCATAAACGGAAGCTCATGAGCCTGGCGAGCAGATTGGGAATATGGTGGCATTGGCAAGTCTTTGGCGAGGCCTGGCTTGCGGTGGATCAGAGCCACTTTCATCACTCGTTTCCGCTCCAGTAAATTATGGCGCATTTGCCGTTCCCGCTCTTCTTCTTGTAAAGCTAATTCCCGCTGGTGGTAGGTAGTGTTTTCTGGAAGCGGAAGGGCACCATCAGCCCGGGAATTTAATCTCTCCCTACCTTTGTGCTGGCCAATTTGGTGTAAATGGGTGGGTGCAGGGTACACCAGCTGTTCAGGCATCGAGCCTGCTCGATGTTGTCTTACAAAGGGAGAATGGGGGTGGCCGACATTCCGGTGTTTGTACCCGGGAGCCATCAACTTCGGGTCAGGATATTCATCGTAGTACTCATCCAAAATATTACCAAACTCGTCACACAACACTTCGTTTGGATTATAACGATCATGCAAGTGGTGACCCAAGCCGTAAGGGGCGTGGTGGGGTTCGTGGTGGTGGATCTCTTCAAGGTATTCCGGTTCCTCTTCTTCAATAACCGCTGCCGCTTCCGCTTGGGCCTGGGTCACCGGCACTCCCCGCCGACGGTTAGCCCAATATTGTTGAGCTAGCGGAATCATTCTGTGGGGTTGGGTGTAACATTGGAGCCCGTACAAGATGAATATCAACAGAATCAACACTGTTGACCGCATAAGAGGTGGATGGAGCACATAGAGTAAACTGGGGATACAAAAGCCCGTAGCAAATGAAGGAAGGTTAAACCCAGGCTTACGTAACTGGTGCCATGCCCGTGGGGGTGAAGTCACAGGCACCGTTTCTTGTAGAACGGGCTCTGCTTCCATCTCCGGTTCTATTGGCGGTGCTCCCAGCGGTGGTTGGAACTCATGCTCAACAGGGATCACTTTAGTACCATAATATGGCAGCTTCCGCTCCAACACCGGCGATTTTTTCATGCGGATAGGCATTGGCGATTTCAGGGGCAGAGTTTCGGGAGTCTGGGTATCCACAGGCAGTAATTCTTCAATAGGAGTATAAGGACACTCGTGTAGCTCGTTGTCTTCGTCGGCAATTGCTTCAACAACAGTGGGGTTGACAAGCTTATTATCAATTTTCTGGAGACGAAACACTCCGTCTGCGTCTTGTTTGTACACGAGCTTCTTACGTTTGTTTGGTCCGCCAGTCAACGTTGCCATATATTAAAATTATGGCTGCAGGAGGCGCATGATCCTTTTTATAAGTGCCAATTTAAATTAGGCTCGTATGAATATAAACCGACACTGAAAATGGCTGGTTGAAAGGTGCGGTGGGTTATGCAGGACCCACCCGATACGCGATAAGAGGGACATGTTACGAGCCAGCAATGGCAATAAGGTACGGATTTACATGGAGTTTGGTAATTTTTGCTGGAGTAGGCTATGGTTGTGTCGTGGTAATGGTCACGAGCGCCAAAACCACACGGGTGGTAACATGTTACCCCTGATGTAAGTATGTTATATGCATGACAATAGACAAGGTGATTACTTGCGATGGGTGATAATTGCTGGCTGACGAGTTGTCAAGTCGAAATGTATATAAAGTTTACTTAGTCTTCTTCGTCTCCTTTTGTAATTGCAATTGTTTTTGTTTTGTCTTTTCTTCTTTTTCCAATTGCCGTTCCTTGTACACCTCTTCTTGGGCCTCCCTAATCAGCTTAGCGATATCAGGGGCAACAACGTTCAACACCTTGGGTGCAACCAACATTACCAACGAGATGACGAAGATTGCCGTTAGCCATTTGTTTTTAAGGATCGGGCCGATAGGCGAGTTCATCAAAAGCTGGGATATGGATGCCAGCTGGGTTTCGTAAAACTGTTTGGTAGATAAATATTTAATGATAATAGGGTCATCTTCAGTACCAGAAACGGAATTTGTCTTGTTTAACCCATAGGTGTAGTCATCAGGAGTTACAGTTGCATTATCGGCAATCTCGATACTTAGGCGTGCTGTGTCAAGGGAAAAGTCGTAGGAAGTAACGAGGACCAGATAATTACCCAGATCTAGTTCCACCTCAAACGTGTAATCACCATTTACCGCCACTCTTTTACCTTGAGGGTTTCCCACTCTGTAAACGTCTAATTGGATACGGCCAGGATAATTGAATTCGGTAGTGGTCACCCCATCCACTTGGTCCAATTCTGAAATATTATCGGGAATACCATCAACACGGCCATATATGGTAGTGGCAATAGCAGCCAGTGCCCAACCAACAGCCTTAAGGAGTAACATGGCGCGTTGAAAATGCTCACTTTGCAGCAATGATGTTTGCACTTGCAGCATAAATGGAAATAGTAAGAGGTTACACCTGACTCCTTTAACAGAATGTTTAATTAATCGCCATGCAAATGGATGGCTAATTAATGAGGCAATTCCAATTAACAGAACTATGCTACCTCACGCACAACCGCACCTGGTTCTCCTCCCGCCCGGATAAAAGGAGAACCTTTCAGCACCCCAAGGAGTCAAAATTGTGCAAATCTTTCTTTTGTCTAGATATGCGTTGATATTTTAATCAATTAGCACACATGAAAAATCTCCACTTTACTTGTACGGGAATTAAACAGTTTCTTTAGGCAGTACTCGACTCCAACCACTCAGGAAATTTTCAAGCCTTCCAACAATATCATTATAGTGGAGGAAAGTTAAAATGCGCTGAGTTGTATTTTAAACCATAATCCATGAAGGCTCTTCTATTGAAACTCTAAATTGTAGTGCATATATAATTTCCGTAAATGCAAAGAAAAACGAGAGCTATTGCTGGAAACGGGAATTGATGGATCCCAAATTTCAAAGATAAGCCGACTATGACGTGAAAGCCAATTGGAGAGTGAAGCATAAATGTAACTTTCAACAATCAGTATTACTCGTGATATATAAAAACAATTCCAAATCTAAAAATTAACCTACGCATCTTAGTCGGAAAGGTGATACTCTTGTTTGATCCGGATCCGAATAATAAGTATAATTAAACAGTAGATTCAAGTTAATACCAAATGTTGCAGATAGTGATAAAATCTGAAGTTATTACAGGTTGCCGATTCGGACCGCTTTCAACGAACCTCCATCAAATTCAAGTATATGGGGGTCCATATTGCTAAAATCGCACCCCCTTTTAAATGACCCCGTTTCCTCCCGCTTTATTGCTAGCGACCTCACTGTACAGTGTTACGCATGCTATGCAATGTTCGATTACCAACTCCTCGCTACCTGAAAATTACTACCTCTTGTAGTCACAATTTAGACCAAAGTATTACAAAACCAGGCGGCTCGGAGAACAATCCTGGCGGCACAGGGTTCATATACAAAAATCAATTTAACAAAACAGCTCAAACTCTACGTCCCTATCATGCCGGTATATGCTTCATGTCATGTCCTGCTTAATATACATATTTTTCCAAAGCAGAAACACCAATTTCTGACGCCACCATTATGCCTATTGCCATCTGTTTGACTGTGGTAGGGATTTTCCCCACCCCAATGTACTTGTGTTCGCACCCCGAAAAATGCTCGTTTCACTTCCACCAAGTTGACCATGTCGGTGCTGAGACGCTACCAGCGCTCTCTGCTTTCCTCTTTGAACCATGACCGAGATATCAATGGGGGACGGGCGGTCCTGGCGGGGCAGCAGACGCTACTGCGATCACTGCTGATGCTGACTGATATATCGCTGACCTTTTCTGCCAACAGAGCCCTGTTGGGATTCATGCGACTGTCCTATGTATTAAAGCGGCAAATGGAACAACAGGGAATTGAATTAAAGATGAGTGATGATCTTCGGGGGATGCGAGCCGAAGTGAACAATGTCAAGCCCCGGTTGGTGAACGTGTCAGCCCCGTCAACGCCTCAGAACCAAATTGCCCGCAGCAACGACGAATTGGAATTAGTCTCTGCTCATAGGGTAGATACCAGCTCGTCGCTGACCTCCTCCCAACTGTTTGCCTCGGCCTCCGATGAACCCATAGAAAGAGCAATCACTCCCACCTATGCCTACGGAACTCGTCATTTGGGGGCGATTTCGGAAGAAAAGCGCATAAGTCAATCACTGAGACTGAGCTCTGTATCTACCATTGGCAAGAAGCTGAAGGGACTGCAGCCACCATTGCTGGGCCAGGTATCCCAAGCCCTGTTGACACTGAGTGATGATGGCTGGGTGCAGGAAAGACACCGGTCTGGTAGACGCCACCGACAACAAAGAGCTCCCAGGCGCCTTGGTTCAAAAGGTGTACCCTCCATGTCCTCGACGCCACTGCAAGTATCGCTTCAATCGTCTCAGCGGCTGATTCCACAAGATGAACGAAAGGAAG
Organism: Diutina scorzettiae; assembly: GCA_030563345.1. NCBI lineage: Eukaryota > Fungi > Ascomycota > Pichiomycetes > Serinales > Debaryomycetaceae > Diutina > Diutina scorzettiae. The sequence goes on from JAKUCB010000014.1 coordinate 215,272, forward strand.
TTCCTCGTCCGAGAACCCTGGAGTACTATGAACCAGGCAGGGTTAACGGTTCGCTGATTGTTGAACCGAATGGAAATGCTCATGAAAGATCACCTGTTTCCACCGTGTCAAATCAGTCTAAGCGTCACTCAATCTCTAGCCGGGTCAAGCTGATTTTCACCGACCTGGGACTGGTAAACAGCCCCCGTCATCTGGTGCACACTCTGGATGCGCTGTCGACGGTGTTAAATACGCTGGGCACGGAAATGAACCTGGTGACCCTGAGAGAACTGCGGTTGCTGCTGTTTCTGAAGAAATTCCGCCGGCTGCTGACTTCACTGACTGTTGAAGATTCGTCGCTGCGATCAGTAAAGGGTGGCCTGATACATGGCAACAAATACAAGATTAATCTGGTGCCCTACAATGTGTTTGCTCGGGGTGTACCCAAACAAAAGTTTTGGTCGTGAGCTGGCTCATGTTGATTAGACAATTTAATTCATCGTACTTTGATTTAATACATAGCCCTCATTACGTCTTGACATCGGGGTCTTCCCGACCCAAGAATTGCTTAAATTTCAATAACGACAACACCGTGGCAATGTCGGTTTTGAGGAATTGATCTGGCTGCTGTTCGTGAGTGATGACATCGTCCAGGTACTTTTCTAAGTACAATCTCACAGTGGCACCCAGAGATCCAGTACCCGACAACCGCACAACCAACCGAAGGCCATTGGTAAACTTAATGTACAACCCTTGATTCAGTGACACATGGCCTTGCAAATCGGTGTAGGAAAAGCTACCCGCACCCTCAACTTCATAATTGGGCGCCAACACCGTGCCTGCAGGCAGGGATTCGATAATCGTCTTCAAGTTTGCTACCAATTCGTTAGCCCCTTCCGAGCTCACCCCTTCGTAATCATACCGGGTAAAAAACGTGCGGCCGTATTTCTTCCAAAATGCATCCTGCACTTCTTTAATGGCGTAGTCTTTGGCATCAGGGTTCCTGTTAATGTAGAAATCAGCCAATACATTGAGCCAAGCAGTAATCGCCCATAACCCATCCTTTTCTCTAACGTGGTTAGATCCTGTACCAAACGATTCCTCACCACAAATACTCAACTTTTTGGCATCAAAGAGGTCACAGAAAAACTTCCACCCGGTAGGAACTTCATAACATTCTAGGCCCTTTGCCTTGGCAACACGGTCAATCGCCGCCAGGGTGGGCATCGACCGGGCCAACCCGTACACCCCTTGATTTTTGAAGTAGGGGATCGCATCAGCGTATTCCGAGATGATCGCCACCGAATCACCAGGCGACACAAAGGTACCGGCCCCGTAAATCATGTTCCGGTCACCATCGCCATCACTGGCGGCACCAAAACCGATATTTTCGCGGTCCACTCGGTTAACGAGATCCAGGGCATAGGTCAAGTTGGGGTCGGGATGCAAGCCACCAAAGTCAGGCAACGTCTCGCAGTTTTGTACAGACTTTTCCCCCAAGCCAAGCTCCTTGACAAACAATTCGTAGCCATAGGGCCCAGTCACCCCGTGCATGGCATCAAACAACACCGAAAAGTTGTCGCCAGCCTTAGACAAAAACTTCTTCATCAAGTCAAAGTCAAAGATATCCTTAAGCATTTCCATGTAATCGGCTACAGGGTCAACAATTTCCACCTCAAGACCATTCACAGTTGTGGTACCAATCTTACCCAAGTCCACGGGGTCATTCTTTCCAATTTCATACAGAGTCAATTGCTTGGAAATTTCATATATCTTGTCGGTGACATTTTCGGGAGCGGGACCACCGTTGGCCAAGTTGTACTTGATACCAAGATCGTTCTTGGGCCCACCAGGGTTGTGCGAAGCCGTCAAAATGATACCACCGGTGGCTTTGCGCTTACGGATAAGATGAGAGGTGGCCGGGGTGGACAACAACCCGTTCTGACCTATAATCACCTTGGTTACGCCGTTGGCCTGAGACATCAGCACAATCAATTGAATAACATGATCATTGTAGTAACGGCCATCACCACCAATCACAAGAGTAGCGCCAGCTTTTCCTTCAGGAATCGCTTCTAGAATCGATTGGATGAAATTCTCAGTGTAATTGGGCTGTTGGAACACCACCACCTTCTTTCTTAACCCCAGGGTACCTGGCTTTTGGTCGTCAAACGGTTTGGTAGAGACAGTGGACATGGTTGTGAGTAATTTGGGGGTCGGGCGTATATTTAAGTAGCCGCACATTGTCGTCCGTCTGCAGGAGGATGTGGGAGGAGGTTATTAGAGGGGAGCAATACGGAAGCGGGGGAAATAGGAGAAAGTTGGCCGATAATAGTGGGGGAACAAGGACCAACAATTTCATTGAGGTGGAACGGTGTAGAAAATAGCCTGATTATTCATCTTCATAGCCCCGTGCTATAGTTGTTATTTGACAATGCAATCGGGATTAATTATTCCTTTCTCTAATCTGGCTTTGATGTTCCGATTTGCTTGTCCGCCGGCTTACGATGCCGCACTCTGTAGATCTCTCGGCGCTCAAATTATATGGCTAGTTTAATACTCGGTTGTATGGGGGCGTGTATGAGTTCCACAAAAACGAAGCAGGCACCAGTGGCTACTGGGGCCACCCGGAAGGTGCCTGCTTCATCCAAACCATCACCCCGGACCACGTCAGCTCCCTCCCGGACGAAACCAGCGCCTACTCTGGCATCCGCCACTACCGCGGGCACCAATGAGCAATTGAACCCTAAAGAAGCTGCTGCAAAGGCGGCGGAGAACAGGTATCAAAAACAGCAAGCAGCCCAGGCTGAAAGTAAACAGAGGTTGCGCAATGTTCAGTTAAAAACCGACGGGGACGAGCGGTTCGCATAAATCATTTAATCTGGTCTCCTCGTTTCGTCAATCTACTTTTGAAGATATAGTCCCACTCAAAAGATAGCTTGGTGTCGAATTTGATTTACCGTGTAATTTGAAGGCTCTTCCTTAACTCGGCTATGTCAAGTGTGTTGTGGACTTTGATATTCGTTGATGAATAAGTATTTCCATAGTCGAATATCATTTCGATAGAATTTGTAATTAACAAATTGATTCTATATGAAGCACAAACACAACGTAGTTGGTCAATTGTACCTCTACGGTCTAGCTTAATCAAAATTATGTGTATCAGTCGCACTCTATGAACAGTGAATCGAGGGCCCCTTCAGTGCTTGGATGACTCGCAGTGCCAACCGTTGGGTTTGTACGTTCACCACAAGGTCATCAAACTTGTAATTATAATGAAGACACACTGAGCAGAATTGATCCATGACATCATCGTGAACAGTGGCAATGGCAGTGTGTCTCACCTGGTCACTTACTCTCTTGGTGCCACTGCCATACACCAGTGCCGGCACATGCTCAATATAATTGAGCAGGGCGCGTGCTGGCTTTTCCAAACAATTGAGAACTTCGCAGATGTCACGGTTGGCAATGGTTTCCAGCCGGTCGTCCTCAACAGCGTGAATGACGATCTGGGAAACAACAATGGCAGCATTGGCCACCACGCTGATTACCCGTACCCGAGCTTCGGCGTCGTGTTTGGCGTAGACACGGAAAAGCACCCCCACCCCCAGATGAAGAAATTGGGAGTAAAGATGCAACACCGTGTTCTTAACCCTTAAGAATTGCTTCGTCTCCATTCTCAGTTGCCACCCCTCACCCAATTTGATAGCCGCAGACACGGTTGGTTTTAATTTTTCTTCGAGTTTGGCGAAATGCTTCTGAATCCAACTCACCGGCTTTGTGGGGGTCTTTTCCAGTTTCTTGATCAATTCCAGGTACGGCTTGACCGTCAGCAGCAGCGAGTTGTTGTTCTTGTCCAGTTCCAGGTTGCCGAAAAGACCCCCCATCCTGTGGACGGGATCACTGGCCAATTTCACCAAGTCGGGAACGGCAACTTGCTGGGACTTGAGAGTATCAATATCAAACTGATTGCGGTAGTTTACCCGGTCACAATACAGGTTGATCACTCTGGTAGCAGAGTCGTAGATTTCCTGCCATCTTGCTGGAGTGCGGTTATAAATGACATCACGCAATTGTTTCGTGTCCTTGTTCAGAGCAATGTATGCCATTTCTTGCCAAGCCATGGCTTGTACAAATTCATCTTCGTCATTAAGCCCGTTGATGAGGGTGTGGATCGGTTCGGGGGCGTAGGTCGACAACGGCTTCTTGCCGTCCAAGCAACCAATGGTCAGGTACACGTTGAAGGTATGGTTAATCACTTCCCAGGTGAACACCGTAGCACCGGTGGTGCAAAGAAGCGACATCCATGTACCAAAGTGGAGCCGCTTTGGGGGCACCTGGGGATCGAGCCCCGAGACCAAAATAGCGTATTTGGCCAACAGGTAAACCACTGGCCTGATCAAGAGCCAAGTTGGCCATCCCACAACCGCCAAAAATGTGGTGAATGCAATGGTATTGATCAACATCTTCGGAATCCCCTGCATCACCGTCTGCGGGTCCCGCTTAGGATTGAGACCCAAATTAAGCACCAACCGGTTCCGAGATACCATCATGTGCACATATGCATACAAACCGGCAATCATCACCGGATAGCACCAATAGAACACCCACTCGTCATTCAAAAACATCCGTGCGCGGAACTCTTTCGAAACAAGGAAATATTGGCTTCGGAAAGACATCAGCGGCGCCACAATCGCCGCCACCGAGTACGCACTAACGCAGTAGAATCCCATCACCTTGGCAGCGGCAAAGGCCAGAGCAACAAAATGGCCGAACATTGTCACCTGGTTGGGGTATAGAGTTGTCAGCGATCTGGATCGCAGGAACACCACTAGCCACAAGCCAGCGTAGATCACAGGGGCTCGCACCACAAGTGTAAGCATTATATTGAGCCACCGATTGGGGAATGGAAGGGCAAGCACCACCAGCGCCACCACTGCTACCATCACATTGATGTTGCTTACATAATGGAGCCGCTTGGCCTGAACCTTGCCCACATAATCCCGGTACCGCAACGTGTTGGGAGTAGACATGGTATGGTTAGGTTTGTGTGGTACGGGAAGAGGTGCGAAGATTGGTGCGGCTCGCAACATGACTGCGAATGGAGATGAAAATCTTCCCTTGGCAGTAAGGACAGTGACTACAGAGACTACGGAAGTGGTTGATTTCATTTCTTCTAGATTTGTATTTCCTGAGTTAAAGTAAAACCAGTAATGATACAGCATGACACGTTAAAAGTTAAGGAGGTTAAAGGGTTCAAAGGAACGCCGCCATAGCAGCAGCAATAGCAAGAGCGCCGGAAACACCGACGACACCTACACCGCCATCCTTCAGTTTCGACAGTTCGGTAGCCAGAGCCACCGACAGCAGCAGCTTGATCTCAGAGGTCTTGGTGGAGGAGGCCAGTTGTGAGGTAACCAGAGATAATTGCGACAGGTCCAGGGTAGTCAGGGAGGTCGAATTGAGCGAGGCAACGGCAATTACCCCCTTAAACCCAGTCAACGAAGGCTTGGCCGAAGACGAAGTGACCTTAGCAAGCGAAGATGACCGGGCAGCAGCAGCTGCCAGGACCGAGGCAGCCAGAGCCGATGAGGCCAGTGCAACAGAGGCAGAAGACACAGATAAGGCAGAAACCTTCAGGGCAAACGAGGCTGACGCTTCCTGGGCAGCGGAAGCTGAAGCAACCAAAGCTTCCAGAATCGAGGCGGCCAAAGCTTGCAGGGCAGAGGCAGCCAAGGCTTCAGAAACAGACTCAGCAGAAGCTTGAGCAGCAACCAGTGCTACCAGGGCTTCCAGCGCCACCAGAGCCACCAGGGCTTCCAGCGCAACCTGAGCTGCCAGTGCTTCCAGGGCGGCAGAAGCCAGGGAAGCAGCGGCATCGACAGCAGCTTGACTGGCAGCAGAAGCCAGCGAAATCAGAGCCAATAAGGCTTCATCAGGAGTTAATTGAGTCACAGTCACAGTGATCGTCAGGGAAATGGTGGTAAGCGGTTCTTCAGCCAACACCGAAGCCGCTAACAACAAAATAGGAGTAAACCGCATTTAAATAGGTATAAAAGGAAAGACTTGGGTGGGATTCAAGGCAAATAATGAGCGCGTGCCTGAATATTAGGAGTAACGAATGGACGGTTTCTTTGGCGGACAAACAACGAAGAAGCAAAGTGCGGGAAGTCGCGAGTTTAAAACCCGCGATGGCGTGCCTCGCACAATTTTTTGTACATGATGTAATATCATGCATATCAGCGAAGAGCGATGGGGAATGTGAGGCGTTAGAGAGTCAATTTACCCCGTATTAGAAATACAAAGGTCTCTGATGCTAACTGTGATTGTCGGATCCTGTTCCGGCTCCCCAATTGCTAGGAACTCCATAGTAGATGCTCCCGCCGTATCACGCGACAAATAATATGCATATGTATGTTTGTTTTCATTGATGACGTTTTCGTCGCCACTGAAATCATGGTTCCCTTCATGGATGAAATGTGATGGTGGAGATTACAAGCCACCCTGAAACAGCAAGAATGTTTCATAAATACGTGATGCCTATTGGGTTCGGGTGGGTATGCAGTAATTTGTGCTTGATGCCACGGCATGTAAATAGTGGCTGCTTTGCTGCCAATCAAATTGGTGCCACACTGTAGCGACACACGACCTAATAATTTTGTGCGTTGGACACCCACCGATTATATGAGGCGTGTTGATGCATACAATTTACATTATTCTATCGCGAATGATGGTCATCAACCACCATGACTTGTTCCATCTAGGAAAAATTCCATTGCCATTAAGGTTCAGCTCCTTTTTCCCAGAAAGGTTGGGTCGTGAATTGAAAGAAAGGTTTGAATAGCGAATTGAGGTGCGACACATACGGTGATATACGACTGCGCACAACAACACATTTGATCTGGTGGACGAAAAAGCTACATGAGACATGTAACGCCATGTGTGAAAATTGGCATGGGGAACAAGGTTAACCCTACTTAATGGAGAAATCTAACTTTTGAATATGTCAACGAAGGTTTGAATGGGATAGTCTAAAATTGGGGTCCTGATCAGGTTCTCCATGTGAATGTCTGTCATTGGCTCAAAGAAACCGAATCCGGACAAATATAACGTCATGTCAGTGGTATTGTATGAAAGTTTTTACAAAACAACTGATAACTCACAATAGGGGTGACGTTCGTTCGTACTATAACCTTCACTTTGTTCATTTGATTGTCCCCACTTTATTGTAGCATGTTCCTAACAATGATCACTGAGCACGAATAGTTTATATGAAATTTTAATATTGTCTTGTTTTGGCAATTATCTTATTGGTTCAATGTAAGGATGGATAGAGGACTGGGTTTGACTAAAAGGGAAAAAAAAACTACTTTGTCTTGACAATTGATTTTCATAATTTTGTAAGTTTTTGAAAACTTTAAAGATACAAGAAATTTTAACGTTCTCAACCATTATATCTACTGTAAAGAAAATTCAATTTGTGTAGAATGTATTATTCCTTATATTCATATTAAGAACTCCTTGGCAATTTAAACTATAACTTTCCTCTACGAAAATTTTAGGATTGACTTGATTTCTCGGCCGCCGAATGGTCCTTTTCAATCAAAAAGTCAAGGTACTTTGCAATCTTAGGCAAAGTAAAGTACTTCTTGGAGGAGAGTTCCTCAGGGTGCTTTCCATCGTCCAATTCAGAAAGAATCCCCATCCCTTCCAACAATATACTGTCATGGACCCCCCACGGTTCAATGTGGACCTGGAGCTTACCCTGGTTAATCACATATTCATACCGATCAACAGGCTGGGCCTTGGAATCCTCATCGAATACAGAAAGTTCAATTGGAATACCCAAAGCATATTGGCACCATCTAACCATATCATCCCGCATTAACTCATCTTCACCCAACACCACAAACGCATGCTCCAAAGTGGGGATGTTCCAATCGTCAAGGTTAGGCTTGCAATTGCCAGGGGAAAGAGTCAAGCTCGCAACATCCTGATCACCAATTAAATTTTTGAGTCTGTAGCGCAGCTTCAACACCAGCCACAGAATATAATCTCTACTCTGGTTATCATAATAGGAATAGCCTGGCTTGTAATCATCAATATCGGGGTAAAGTTTTACCCATGGCGACACCATCAAGATCCCTTTGGGGTATGGCAACGGTCTCAAATGTTGATTTTCCTTAAACAGTTGCAAAAACGTAATCGCCAAGTTACCGCCAGCGGAATCACCAAAGAGGATAAAATTGTCGCTCCCTTCACGAACCAAGTTCTCATAAGTGGTTGTCAACTGCTTGAGTTGAATAGGCATGGGATAGCCATCCCCGGCGAGCTTATAGTTAAGACACAAGATCGACAACTGTTTGCGAGTTTCTGGCAGCACCAAAGCATAGATCAGCACCAACGCTTCAAGGTGTTGCGGGGTGGCCTGATGGGTGTAAGCACCCCCGTGTAAATAAATCACCACCGGGTCCTCAGAACGCCGGTTCTTTTTCTCTGCCAACCAGTACAGCTGAGAGTCGTACCATTTGCCATAATTGGGCAACTCCGACACCACTTCAGGATGGGACCGCTCAATCAAGTACAACAACGTCCGTGGGCGCAAGTTGATGAGCCAGTGGTATTTGGGGTCAATTCGCAACCCTTGTCCGGCCAATTCCAAAAGCCCCAGCCGCAACCAGTCGTGGCGGTACTTTCTAAACCGGGACCCGGTGTCGGTTGTGGCAGCATATACCTGGTTAAGTACCCGTAGGGGCAACAACACTAGGATTGCCCAAAGAAACTCAAGAAACATGACAGTAGCACTCTCAGGAACTCAGAAATTTTGTATGGTTCGAAGCAATGGTGCTTATCACATGATCATCTCCTTGAGACTATATGCAGTGATTAGCTAGCTAAAATAGAGTGGCAATACTTAGAAATATTTCATTACTAACTAAGAGGACTCTCCGGTTGTCTTTTCTGTCCTAATATTCTGCCAATCCAGTGGGGGAAAATGTGGGGCTGCGAGTGGGGGTGTTTTTCTGGATGATGTCCGAAAATTAACGAGATTAGTTTGCGCGTAACACTATATTGTTTATTATTATTTATAAACGAGATTGTCAAGAATCAAAGCCTTCATTTATTATCAGTGCCGATAACCCATTACTTCTTATTCTTCAAGTGGAAAGTGATATTCCCAGCCGAGTCCGACGCATAACCTAATACCTTCAGCCCAGAACTGGGGGCCCGATTCACCGTAGCCAGCAGAGCCAGTTTCGGAGTTGCTGTGACCAGACCATGATTATTAGTATCACTTGTCAGCACCGTCGCCACCAGTAAATGTCGTTCAGGAAAGTAGTCCGTAGGTCCATCCTGAGGCGACATCAACCCACCCAGTCGCGGCAGTGCCATCCCCCCCGCCAACATATACGGCAGAGCAAACCCGCCGCCGGGGGCCAGCACCAGCGGGGTCAGAGGCAGTCTGCCAAGCGATTCCCGCGGGGCGCCGAGATTCGACCGACTAATCAGACCCCCAACGCTTAGTAAGCCCGCACCCACGCTCGAGGTCGTGGTATCATCCTGGGAATCATTGAGGGGCAGACCAGGAATGTCAAATGAGTGGTCATGGAGGAATTGGGTGTAGTCGGTTGGCGACGACAAATCTTCGTCTTCGTCGTCGTCATTCGTCTCCTCCTCAATGCCATTAATTCCTTGCGCGCGCAATTGCTCGTCTCGGAGACGCGTCTCCTCTCTAGCCTTTGCTAACAATTCTTGCGCTTTAACTAGCGACACCGTAGGCGTCACGCACAGCAGCACTACTGGAACCAGGTCATCAATATCAATAGTAGCCGCCATCAATGCCTTGAGCCACCCTCTCATTTCATCGGCAGTATCCACCGCAAAATAATGCACCTTGGGTTGGGTAAACGTCAACCCCTTACGGTAGCCGGGCGCCGGTGGCAACAACTTGAAGCAGTACCGCCCCGAGCCCGTCAGGGCCGCGTATAATGCAATGTACTTGTCGTTGTTGTCCTCGCCGGTTTTCACCTTGTCCTGGGTTAATGGCATCACCCGATGGGCAGTGATATCAATCAACCCCTTTTCCCGGCGATCCTTAAGCGAGGTAAAGTACAGGAGACGCGTTCCATGCAAAACAAAGAACCTCAGTCTCCACAGCAAGGTGTTACCCAGCCGCTTCAGCATCCACCCTGAAAAAGCAGCCGTTTTTGCCAGCTCTTCAGGAATCACCTCCTGGATCCCTTCTTGAAACGCAGACGTCTTTTGCTTCTTGCCTACCGCCAACTGTCTGAAATTCTGAGTACTGGTGGTGCGAAGGGTTTTGAGTCTCAGTGGCGCCTTTCCCTCATTGGTGGTGGAGGTGGTTGACGTCACCACCGAAGGCGCCAGCAGCAGTCGTTGGTCAGCCATAGCAGGAGGTGGTTGCACCGGCAGCTCCTCATCAGCAGACGCCGCCGTCACCACTTCCGGCAGTGAATCGATCAACTGCAGCTTTCTTTGCTTGGGGCTAAATAGCGACAGCGACCGTTTCACCTTCACCGGAGACGTGAGTTTGGTGGGCCCCTTTTTCTTCGGCGCTTCAGCAGTAGCCTTGATGGTTTCCAATTTCGGCTGTTCGGGTTCATTTTCCACAAACTCAGCCCTTGGCACATCTTGGTACACCAGGTGTCTTACCGTGGTGGAGGTGGTGCCGTTGGAAACTAGCCGCTCATCTTGCTTCTTTTCCCGCCGACGGTACACCAGCGACCGGTCCTTGGGGGGCGGAGTTGGGGCATCGGGATCCCTGCTTCGGTCACCCTTGATTTCCGGCGTTTGCAACCGTTCTACCGTTGGCGGCGATACCCTTTGCACCAGCGAGTGAGAAGCAGCCTGGGCAGCAGAAACGGCATTAAGGTTAGCCGCCAGCTTAGGTAATCGAGGTAAGCCTTCTTCCAGGGCAAAGGAAAACATTGACACCGCTCGGTTTACGGGTTCCATTGTGGAATACGGCCGTTGCGTCAGCAGCATCCGGGGCTTGGTGGACTGGGAGTGTGGTGGATGAATAGTTGGTTGCGATTGCGACGATGACGTAGACAGGGCGTGGGCGGCGTCGTTGTTCAGAGATACCGAATTATCGGTCAATGTCGACCTTTCCAGCATTTGCAGGCGGACCAGCATGTGGCGCTGGAACGTCTGGGAGTTTGCTGGGGATGTATCATAAATCAGCGATGCTGGCCGCCATCCGTTCTCGCCAATAGGATGAGGCGCTGGTTTAGATGCAGCGTAGATATCGGGCAGACTGGCCAACCCTCCCAGGATTACCGGGGGCGCGGGGTCACTACTGGCTTGATAGCCAACGGGAGATGCCTGATAAGGACTCGTCACACGGGGACTCGCCCTCCCCGGCCCAATGTTAGGCGAAGGTAAGCCTGAGCTTTGACTCCGGATAGACCCCAGCGGCTGCGGCGGCGCCACCACTTGGGGTTTGTACAGATGCGGATAAGCTTGTCCATTGGGCCGGGAATGATGAGCCAACCGAGATACTGATGACGTCCGCTGTTTGGGGGTGGTATAAATATTCGGCCCTTCTGCAGTCACGGGGGTTAATACCTTTTCAGTACTGGCCGAACGAGAGGAAGCAACCGCCATCTTTGTGTCAATTGACAACACCGGCGGCGGTGACGCGGTACGACTTGGGGACTTGGGGTCCCCAGTGATCGTCAGTTTCAGATCTTTTTGTCGCACTCGAAGCGACGAATTGCGCAGTAACAGCGCTTTTCGTACCACTGCCAGTGGTTGCTTTAGCTTTTCAATCTCTTTGTATACCTGGAACCGGATGCCAAACAGATCAATGTCCAACTCTTTTAGATGGCTCAAGTCAAGCTCAAGTAGAATCTGGCCGGTAATTTCGTGGCGGGTGAATTTCCCGGCAATCTCCGGATCAAAATGTAGAACCTTATCGAAGTAATTGGTAACCTCTTCAGGCAGCCATGTACCAACGTCATTGTTCGATGAATCGTTCTTTGGTACAACTTCGGTGGTCGAGGACGAGTCGATGCTATCCTTTGCTGCTTGGAGAATTGCCAGAGACGAGGGAGTGGTTGTTTCCGGAATACCATTAGTGGAGTCAATGAGAGGAGATAAAGGGGTGGGCGAAAGCGTCGCCAGAGGTGGGGTGCCAAAAATAGTCGTTGCTTGGGGCGACCTTTCCAATTTTGATGTGGCCGCCGCGCCCCGAAGTTGCTTGGCAGAAACGTTAGGACGAGTGCCATTTTTTAACACAATGCCATTAGGGCTCATGGTTTCTTGCTCAAACGGAACATCGATAAACTCATCGGGAGACGGAGTTTTTTCAAGCTTTGCCTCTGCCAATTTGGCCAGAACCAGCGCCACCGGGTCAGCGGCGGTCACTGCCTGGGTGAACAGCTTCGGATATAGTCCGACATCGCCGGTCAACAAGTTTTTGCCCATGTACCAACCATCATTATATTCGCTGTCGTCGGCCAACACCTCCACCTTATCGCCAACCTTTAGCGATAGCTCATCCCCCAATCGAGCATTAAACTGCTTGATACACACAAAGAGGGACATTGCCAATTTGGAGCTGGATTTGTAAACCTGGTAAACCACTAGGTCCCCACTGTGGGGCAATGGGGAAGAAAAGAACTAAAAAAACCGCCGGGTAGCTTCCAACCGGATAGAGTTGGGTCCAAAGTAAAATGAAAGTGCCCAGAACCTTATAAGTAAATCAGGTGGCGATTTCCAAAATCAGGTGGCGTTATGGGTAACAAATTCGAGGATGTAGTGGATTAACGAGGGAGGCTAGCGTTACGAATGGCGTGTGAGACCTGTATCTAAACGCGCGCGAAAAAAGAGTTTACACACAAACTGACGATCGATGAGGACAGCTCATGTCGGGAGACGTGCATCAGGGCATATGGTGGGGTTATAAATCGGAATTTTATTCCGCGTGTAGTGTGTTTTTAAAACAGTTTCAGGGGCGAGTGTCAAAGGATTTTCCGAAATTGCATTGCCATGTCGGGGGACGCCCCTGATCGTTCCTTACTGTATCAAGATCGTGATGAAGCACGCATTAAAGGTGGAAAAAAGTCAGCCCCCTCATTTACATATCAACGTAACCGTGCTAATGATTTCCAGGAGACACTTCCCGGGTTTGAAATTAATTTACACCACTATAGTCAATTATCGAGAAATACCCCCGTCGCGTTCAAGACACCGTTTGGCGGCTCTCTGAAACATTTGGTGGGTAGAGCTTTGTGGCGACGGGGAATGCGTGGCAAGGATTTGCAGCACAATGCTTAACATATCACAGTAAACAAATTGGCAACGATATTCTATCAGCAAAGAATGACAACTGGTTTCCCAATAAGGAAGGGGGGGCTACCTAACCTAGCCCCGACCACTTTGCGTCAGCCCAGAGGTGCCGAGGTTCTAGACCGCCACATACATGAACAATAGACAAGTTGGCCAAATAGCTATGTCCCCGGGCGGTAGACATTGATAAGATCAACTTCTAATAAACTTTTTCTTTGGGTTTGTCTCGTCAACTAGTTTCACCACATTGACTAAATGGGATCGATAAAACCGCAGAATTTTAACGGTAGCAATATCGAGCGGTTGAGACAATACCGCATCAACTCTGTCAACAGTGGCATCGGGGACCAGTGTTCGGTCGCCATGCCAACATATGTTAGCAGCGGTCAACCAAGATATTGCCGGAGAGACATCGCTGTCTAGTAGTTTACATAGATCTGGAACCATTGCGGAGACCAGCTTTCCATCATCCAAATGGGCCAATGCCAATTCTAGCTGGCCCTCCACGCGATCCAACAGCGAACGCCAGTAATGTATCGAGCTACCATCGGACACTCGAGCCAAGCTTTTTAGCGCATGTATAGACGTTGATGCTGACGGGGCTTCATCAAGGCGAAGGTCGACATCATAATCGACTTCGTCAGCGTCATCGCCGTCGAGCTTAATGCTACGATCTCCACCATATGTTTTTGACAATTCCCTAGATTGCATTTTCTCCAGGTGCTTTGTAGAAAGTTTCTCCTCAACCACCAATACCTCGATTTGGTTCAAATCTTGCCATTCTTCGTTATCTGTTTCAGCTTCCAGTTCGGTGCCTGAAAGGACAATGTCCACAAGTTCGAGCGATGGAGTGGAACTGGTGGAAAAGGATGCGAGCATCGAGCTCCATACCTCATCAGGGTTGTCCAATGGCGGGGGACGTGATCGCTTAGAAGGCGGCCCCATCACTTTAAGCGAGGGACGGACCCGATCCTGGTCGGGACTTTCGACAGATCGTTTCATGACGCGTTGGCTGGTGAACGCGTCGCACAACCATACACAGAATTAAAGCTGGTGATTCACCAGCTGGAGCACCGGTCTATATTACTTTTCGGAGAGGTGGTTAAAGTTACAATTAATTGTCCCATTCGAATCACTGTTAATTTTTATCGCAGGACGTAATGGGTGGACGTCAACACAATTGAAGACACCTGGTGACTCCATCATCTTATTCGTTGTTTATTAATCGATTGACTTTCTTTATTTAATATTGTATCAGAACCCGCCAGGAACTAGGGTATAGTCATAGTAGCAACTTTGCCAACGTGAAGCCCATTCCTGGAAACTGACCCAGTCTTGCTAACCCATCTTTTCAGGCGTCCACGGGGCTAATGAGGATCACCGAATCCCCACGTACAAAGACCATTTCCGTCTTTTTCAGTTGGCTGTCACCTTCAGAAAACACCGTTTCCTCAGCTTCACTCAACACCATGTTACAATGCGAGTCGTAACCTTGCAATCTTCCCTTCATTTCGCGAGCACCACGCAACTTTACCACAACCACCTCATCCAATTGGAATTTGATCAAATCGAGCGGTTCCGTGTTATTCATTGTCGTTGGTTCACTGATGTTCGATTGAAGAGATTTTTTCGATAGCAAAGTGCAGGAGTGCGACCAAACGAATTTTTCAACCAGAGTACACACCCCATCACCATGTTCAAGCACGGGTTTGTTGCCATTCGGGGGCTTCTGAGCTCATCGCAACTTCTGGCACGGAAACTTAAGTTTGAAAACCTCAAGGCGATCAAGTTGAGGGAGCCCGTGGCGCCCTCGCACACAAACTTTGACGTCCTGGCTGACCACCCGTTGTGGGCTTTCTTCAGAGATGGCCAGGCGCTTCGTAAGAGTGACGAGTTGGATGTCGACTCCAGAGTGTGGACCACATCTGAGCTTCGTCGGAAGTCGTTTGAAGACTTACACCGGTTGTGGTACTTGGTGCTCAAAGAGCGGAATGTGTTGGCAAGAGAAGTGAGATTGCTGGAGCTGATTCGGCATAGAAGAATCCAAACTCACGAAGATTTGGACGACAAGTTAGTTTTGACGCAAAAGCGGATAAAGTCGGTGTTGCTTGAACGGCAAACTGCTTACGAAAGAGTTCAAACCATGACGGAAAAGACTCAACAATACTTGGATGAATTTGCTGCTGACTACCTTGAAGCGGATACTGCCAAGTTGACCTCGGCTAACGACAAGTTGGTGAGATTGCAATACGCTTTCTTCGGCATTGAACCTCAGTTGGAGGAAATCGACTTGGAAAACGATATCGGGGTTGAGTTTGTGCATGGGTTGAGATATGTGGCTAATCTCAAGGCGCAAAAGTACAACCAAACTGCTGCCACCAAGATAGAATTGCCTCTTTCCCAAGGCATTGAAGAAATGCCGTTTTTGTTGAAGGACCCCACCGACGCCGCCGCCGAGGTTTCGGAATTGAGACAAACCGAGGTGACACCGTTGAAGAATAACCAAGTTATTCCGTTTATTAAATTGGCTTTGGCGGAACATCTCGAGGAGCCCGTTAGCGAAGAACCTACCAAGTAGTTTCATGTATATAGAACATAAATATAAATGCTATGACCAACTCTACTTCTTTTCAAACGCCAGCGCCGCAATCTTATCCGTCAATTTATTCAATTCAGCATCGGCCTTTTCCCCCATCTTGTACCAATTGATCAGGTACGCCCAGTTGACAAACGTGATGATTTCCCGATTCCAGATATCCTTCAAACTTTCACCAAACGGTCTCACAATAAATTCCACCTTGGTGTTACTGGGGATGGTATGGGCATACTCGTCGTACCTTGTCAACACCCGGTGATTGATGATGTTATCCAGAGTTTCAAGTGACCGGGAACAGTTTTGTTGGGTTTTCTTAATGTATTCACTGGTGTAGTAAGTCAACAGCAGCGTGAGGAGAACCCCTCCGAGGAATCCATGAATACGGCCGCCCATGATTGGTGATGATCGCTTTTGCGCGACAAAGTCTGAGTGAGTGAAAATGGGCGTATTTTCGATGCAAGACCTACGAAGACCGCAACACAACCATTCTCGCCAATCTTCTACCATCCTTCGATGTTCTTGATGAAAAATCACCTTAGCTTTAAATTTTTTTTTTATTCGTGACTTGTCTCATGTTGTGCTAGACAGTTCATTAAATACTTTAGCGATACTCATTAAGTAACTTGCGCAACCTATTCCCATCCCACCAGAGAGAAAGTAAATGTAACACCACCTCCGTCAGCGCTACTCCCACAATCGCTTTACCACAAAAGCAAGATAATTTCGGAACAAAATAATATGACAACGTCTTGGGATTGCTGCACGAGTGGTGGCCGTAAAATTTGGCCATGGTGCCCAATGTGGCGCCCCACATCCCCAAGAGAACAAAGTCGAAACAGATGTAGCTCATGGTAAGAAATTCAGACATCGGCCCATACCATGATGCAAAAACCCCAATTAATGAACAAACTATTGCAACACACGAGGTGGCCAACGCCAAATCACCATAACTAAAATCTAGGCCATATTTCGCAAATTGATCAACAATTGTAGCGGCCAACCCAAGAGCCGTGATTGCCAATAACACTTGGGATACCCGAAGCGTAACTATATAACCACGGGAATATTTCATACCGAATCATAATGACGAGTAACCAGTTTTATCACTTTCTCTGGTGGTACTTCATTTCACATATCTCTACATCACTGTGCTTAACGCACGCAGGTTTTAGGCCGTGCCTTATGGAGCGGCTGACAACAATAACAATTGGGGGCGGTAATTGTCAACTTTTGCTAATTCTCAGTCAATTGGTAATTGCTGCCAAGAATTGCTTCTCTTGATGAGCCTGAAACGAAGGAAGCTATTGTCCTGCATGTATTCTGCAAACAAGTGACCGAAAACATCCCTCGCGAATATTCAGTTATGCCTACCATTGACGAGTCTGTTAAAGTGGTAGCCCGTGGTTACTACGACCAGTATGGCCGATACCATTCATCATGGGGTAACCTACGGTGGTTATTGTGGTTGCTTCTCCTTATCCCCATTATCTTTTTGATTTTTGGTGCCATTCGTAAAAACAGAGGTGGCAAAGTCATCCCAGTTGGCAACAACCAGGGGTGGTGGAAGCCCGGTAACAACCAAAACAACCCCCCTCCTCCCCCTTCTAGCCAACCGCCTCCTCAATATGAACCACTGTACAATACTCCCTACAACAACGAAGGCAATTATGATGCTCAATTCCAACAAGGGTACAACAATTACAACAATGATATTTCCCATGCCACACAACCCTCGAATCAGTATAACGCCCCCAATGGCCCCCCTCCTGAACAATATAACGCCCCAAATGGTCCACCCCCTGATGACTACGCGCCTCCCTCGGGGCCTCCTCCGGTCGCCACCAAGAATTAATAGCCTATGTACGATTAATCCCAAATATGCACAATTAAGTCTCTATAATATCACAGGTTCCCGCAACAAAATTCCTCACGTATGTATTGGCTCGGACCAGTGGTTTACCGGCGGCGGACTCAATGGCTCCGTCTCAGATGGCTCCTCTTCCTTGTAATATTAGTACCGTTAACGGCGGGGGTTACGGTTATTATTGTTCATTACCGTCGGGTTCGTCGAATCCAGTATCTTGAAGACCCTCCTCCTGACCCCAGTATTAAGGAAGGGGATAGCGATGAGGAAATCGCAAGACTAGACGATGATGGCAGTGATGAACGGAGATCAAGTATAAGAACCAATGAAGGAACAGCTCAACAAACTCTGGGAGATGATTCAACCAACGAAATTAATGCGATGGAGACAGAAGGTTCTAATTTTAATTCAACTAAGAGCCAAAGGTCCATTTCTGCCGAGCCAGTAGTGGTATCGGATGAAGATCGAGCTGGGAATAGTAAATAAGAATAAGTGAATAGTGAAATCTGCATTTAATCACGTATTGGTGGGGGCAAAAAAAAATTTGTGCAATGGAGGGAATTGAAGTCCACATTGCTAGGGTGCTGGAGAAAACTCGTTTACAGAAATCACGTATCTGTACTGTGCTATGAAACGGAATTAATTTATGTTGTTTTCGTATTGGGCTCACGAATGAGGGGTGATTCGCATCCACATCGAATTCGTATTCACCTGGGATTATTCGATATTATTCCGTTCGACCAAAATTGGAATTCGTATTCATGTGGAATCATTCAAAAATTTTCCGTTCGACCAACTTGAAATTCATACCGACCTTAAAAATTGGTTCTTAATCGTTTCCTCTACATTTAGTGTCTATGTTTCCCCATTCATCAATAATTGCTAGTGTTAAGCGATTGCCGTTACCAAGAAAATTAGTTTGCATTATGGTGGTGACCGACTACTGTCCTGAATAGTGAGGTGTAAATGTCTCGCTTATAATCAAAAGATAATACGATGTCCGAGAATTCTCCAGCATTTGGAGGGAGCCAATTTTTCAATCAATGCAGACGCAACCCTGACAGCTGACATGAAACTAGAAGCCTCTCACTGTCTAAATTTGCTGCTCCTCGCTTACAAGGGCCCTTTTCAGTCTCACTGGGGGATTTAGAACCGTTTAGGTATCTAGTCGATCGATGGTTGGTTGATCGCAGGAGTAAGGGGAGTCAACTGCATGGATGGTATGGGGTTTATACTATAATCCAAACTGTAAATTGTCATCCCAGACAGCCAAAATGTCTTGTCATCCCAATCGCCGTACAACACAAACTCGGAACATGTCCGGTCCGAATCCGCCATACGCATGCCGCATGAACCATATATTCACATTCCGTGTCTTATACCAAGAAAACAAGTTTAGGAAGGGAAAATTGTTCCACTTTGTGTTCGGTATTGTGGGGTATGTTGACACGCTATTATACGTTGGCTAGTCGTGAATTGAAATATTGTAAACCTTAATATCTATATTAGTATAATGAAAAATTAGACTATTTATTAGGAGCGAGGAGATTAGGCATGCTACTGCCCCTAAAATATCGTGACCAATAGTCGAGGCAGCTACGAGTGGAAAAAATACAACGTGAGCAGCAGCTTCCAACAAAAGATTTCAAGAATATTTTTAAGATAACAATAGGTGCCAAGTCGGCAGGAAAATAATGTCCGGTTGAAACTAGGCGAGCATAGACACCCCCACGGCATCGACCCAGTAAACTCGTATAAATTATCCGGAAATTGGAACCCGAACTTTTAGCCCAAAGTAGATGATATTGTGATGCTGAATGTTGATTACTCAGCGGACGTTCTATTATGTAAGATCAAAATGGTTGTAAAATATTCTATGTACACTAATGCAATTATGCAATTTGCGGAGTTGACAAAATTAGGCTACCAGAGCCATGACAGATTCAGTTATTCAACTGGTCCAGCGTGGGCCACGGCCAATGTAACACGTCCTTGGGACTTGATTTGGGAGGGGGGATTTTATCCAGATCATGGCGAACCTTTTGGTAATGGGCAATATGGCGAAGTGCATGGTCACGAGGAAGATACTGGAGGAGGACCAAAAGAGTCCGAGTGTTGGGAACAAAGCGTAGAGTCTCCCACCACTGGATCATCAGTGCCAACTCATCGGTGTAGTGATATTTGGCTAATAATTTTAGGTACTGTTGCCATCCCACTTGCGACAAATTAGATCCCATTACGAATCTCTTGAAATTCAGCACTGCCACTTGGGGGGCATATAGCGGTACGTCCACCCCCGGAACTTGCCATTCCCACTTGCCTTTGAGCGCAGCTCTCACCAACGCCTCAAGACACTTCCCAGTTGGGTGCACCCCGTCCACCAATAACGATACCCAGTGATCCCAAAAGTGAGCAGGATCAACCATCAGCTCTCCTTGAAGAAATTCGCCAATAGCTTGGGTTGTTTTCACCGGCATGTTCATGAACAAATATCGAGCGTATTCAACCTGATCGCGGATGTCAACCGCCCAGGGGAACTCATGCTTCTTTAGCTTCCCCTTATTATGCTGATAAAGCCACTTGATGTGTCTGGTGACTAGTTGAGAACGGAATTGTGGTTCTATGCCAAGGGCAACTAAACCGTCCACCACGGCAGTGAATCCACGGTAGGTTTTGACCACCCCTAGAACACATTCCACGATTTCCTTGGTTACCAATGTGTCATCACGGTGCTTGGACAATTGGGTAATAACTGATATCGCCCTCTGTTCTGTCAATATTCCCAATCGACTAAGCTGACGCATAAAAACAAGCCAGAGCATCGATGTCGACCCCCCACGAGCAATGATTTCATTAAATTTACCCAAAAGCAGTTCCGGTTGGGTACACAACCCAAGCTCAACAATATCTACCACTCGCTGGTCCTTACGTTCGCGATAATATTCACGATGACGCGACCATAATTCTTGGGACTTTGATGGTAATTGGGCATTCACAGCAAGAGTAATACACCCGAGCCCCATGATATCCAAATTTTTACTTGGATGGGGCATGTATCCCATCAATCGTTCAAAAAATGGCACCAACGACGGAAATATTTGATCGTGGCGCTGGTTTCGTTGATAAAATGCAACGATGACCTCCCACATAATTTGATTGATCAATCGGGGGTGATTTCTTGGCGAAAGCACCACAACACTATGATCTAGGAGGGACCAAAACTGGGGAGACAGAACACGGTAATAGCCCATGCCATACTGGACCAAGTTTTTAAAGTAACACCAAACTCGCGATGGCTCAAGTTCTAGAGCGATATCTTTACCGTATCGGTACCAAATATCGGTTTGTAGTTCAAATTCAAACAACAGCCGCGGAGAACGGGATAAGATGTCTCCAAGCACAAATGCTGGAATATCCACCAATCCCATTAATGAAGTGCTGGCCCCAGTTACTGACTTCAGACATATCAGATTGACAAACTTTTTGAGTTGAGGATCTGGTGATTCCAGTTGTAGCTGGGAGACAATTTTCACTTCAATTTCCAGGGCTACTCGCCTTATTCGGGTTGGAATGCGAGTGGGGTGCTGTTGGAGTCTAGCCTTGAGGAAAAACCCAGGTAAAGTATTGTCCACTTCCACGGGGGTGGAGTTTTTACGGAGGTAACCGCCAACAGCCTGTCGATACGCCTGGCGACAAGCTTTGTCATAGAAGCGATGGGAAATCATCCATTTGTTGGATGCTACTGAAGGATTTTTTAGTGCGAGATTCGATGCATAGTAGAGAAGGATCATCTGGCTCTAGATAGACGTTCACACATAAATTTAGTAAACAGAGAAAACCTAAATTGGTTTTTGAAACCATCGAAGGCGATCCGCATTTTACCTTTACTCCGCACATAAGCCGCACCCCGTGTTTGGTGATGTCATGCTGTTGAACCATCTACGAATGCTACGAGATGTGCAAAAGAAAGAAGCTGATGTTGATACTGTGCCACGAAAACGGAGAAAAAAGATTGGAGTGAATAGTTCTCCTGGCGACGTCCCGAATGATAATATTCTGTTGATGGTAAGTTCTGATGAGGATGACTTTGACGATATCTTGGGCGATCAGTTACCTTTTCCCAGCAAAGACAATGACCTGGAGTCTGATTTCGAGGATGTTGATATTGGTGATCAGCCAAAAAATTCAATTTCTGCTGTGTCAGGCGCCGATACTTTGGTAATTCCCATAATCGAACCAGAACCGATCAAGCGCCAGAAAACAGTTATTACAAAGGAAGAACGTCAGTGGCGCCGGTCGTTTCACATGTCATTCTTGGTGTCGATGATTGGCCTTGGACTCAAACGCAACGAGTGGGTGAACGATAAACTGCTTCAGGAAACGCTCGCATCCGTCGTACTGCTGCAAACTCGGGCGTTGCTACATCCATCGTCTTTAGATGCCAGTTGGTTATCGTCAGTGAAATCGAGAAAGTTTCTAGATGGACTAAAAAGAGCAATGGTGGTTTTTTCTAAAAAGTGGCGGACACTGTTCCAAGGCCAATTGTTGCGACATTGGGGAGAACAGAAGTTTGTCCAAAAGGGATCATATAGGGACAAGTTGACTCGTAAAAAATGGAAAGCTTTGATTACCGAGTTCACAGGAAATCGAGACATGGGGGCGCAAGCGTTTTGTTGTATGCTCCGGGGGCTAGGTGTCCGTGCAAGATTAGTATACTCGGTACAGAGCCCCGATTATACATTAATCACCCCAGATGTTACTGTGGAAACAACGGCAAAAGATGAGAATGAAGTCAACACTAAACAAAAGCTATTGCAAAAAGTTCGAGAGGAGGTACAACTGGAAAAAGGGGCGACTAATGGAACTTCTTCGGTTATGAAGTTTACTGATTCCACCTATCCAGTTTGGTGGGTAGAGGCGTGGGACAAATTTTCTTATAAATGGCACGCCATTGACCCTGTTGTCCTAGAAAAAATTGAGCTGCCACCACTCCGAAGAAAGTCAGCATTTGAACCTCCTTCGTCTGTGGAACGAAATCAACTCCATTACGTATACTCTTTTGATGGGAAAGGACGATGTCGGGATGTTACCCGTCGATATGCTTATCAATACAATGCCGTGACACAGAAGAAACGCATTGGCCAATACTCTGATGATACTCTATTTTGGTATAGCCGATTGATGAAATGCGTAAGGGGACAGAAAACCACCCAACTAGACGTGCTTGAAATGAAAGAATTCCATGACCGGGACTTGGCTGAGGGTATGCCCAATAACTTGGCAAATTTTAAAAACCATCCATTGTATGCACTTGAGTCTCAGCTTCGATACAATCAAGTGATAGACCCGAAAATAAAAGTGGGAACGTTTCGACCCAAATCGAAAAAGAACCTGGAATTGATTCCAGTATATCGACGAGCCAATGTGAAAAATCTCAAACTGGCCAAATCTTGGTGGATGATTGGCCGCCAGCTTAAGATCGGTCAACAGCCATTGAAGATTCGCCGGAAGAAGGGAGAAGAAGAAGAAGACGAAAGGCTTTACGCCGAAAATCAGACCCAGGTGTATTACCCCCCTGATATTGTCGATGGAAAAATTCCGAAAAACGCATTTGGCACAATAGATTGTTATGTTGAGCTGATGATACCCGAAGGTGGTTGGCTAATCCGGGAAGAAGATTACCCAATTAAATTAGCAGAGCGGGCAGCAAGGATCATAAACATAGATTATGCTCGGGCGGTAGTCGGCTTTACTTTTAAAGGTGGCCGCAAGCTGGCCAAGACTACAGAGGGGGGGTTAATGGTAGCCAGCGAGTATCGAGAAGCTATGGAGGCGGTTATGGACACTTTACTTGAACAAGAAGTTGATCGGATTCGGAAGGAGAAGGAGTTACAAAGTTTACGAGTTTGGAAATTTTTTATCACCAAATTACGTCTTGGTGAACGGTTGAATCGTATTCACGGGGAAGTTGAAGAGGAGGGCCTGGAACTAAAGGAAGGGGGATTACTTGACGCAGTTGAGGGCGATTTGGATGAGGAAAACGACGAAATTCCGGAAAATATGGAAGGGGGCTTCTTTATGGGGAATGATAACAGAATAGATGAATCCGATGAAGAGGATGCCCAGTCATGGGTTGAAGACGAACTGGAAGAGGAATTCAGTGATCGTGAAGAGGTAATGCCGGTGAAGATGTCTCGGACTGAAAGGATGAAACTACGTCGCCAATTGGAGAAACAATTGGAACACCCTCATAAGGCAGGCAGCACTGACGATGAAGAAATGGAAGAAGCCGGGTTTTTGGCCGATACACCTAGAGATAATGAGGGCGGGTTTTTAATTGACACACCTACGGAAAATGAGGGTGGTGGGTTTCTAGTGGAATCATCTGGAAAAAACCAATCGGAAAGGCAGTTTAGTGATCAAGAAGAGGGAGGTGGATTTATGCTGGTAAACCAAAGCGAAGAGAACAAACAGGCGTCAAATAATGACGTTTTCATTGAGGAAGATGACATCAATATTCCCGATTCAATGTTTGACTATGAGAATGGAGAGCTTGTGTACAAACCTCAAGATCATTATTCCAAAACTGAGGCAAATCTGCTTTCGAAGCACCCGGATACTCCGTATGTACCAAGCCCACTGGCAAAGTGTCAGTTGCCAGACGAAATTGTAATGACCAAGGCAGAGCTTGATCAACTCTCAGAAGAAGAGAAGGAATTTGATTTTCAATTTGATAGTGATTAACTCCCTGTACATACAATTTGATCAATATTGATATCAGTTTTTGATGTCTATTCATCATATGTAGGCGGCAATTAAATGCGCGGATCATCTTTCCTATTTCGGCAGGAGCGGCTATGACTTAGAGCCCTACGCTGCCCTATTATATATAACATCGGCTGCGCTAGATTTCACTTACACAACTAAAGGCATATGGTGTCTGTGGCAGAAAATGTTTTGGCCACCATAGGTACTGTTTTATGGTGTATTCAATTAGTTCCTCAAATTGTTCGGAACTACATTGTCAAGGATTGTGAGGGGCTTCCCCCCTTGATGCTCTTTTTATGGGCAGCATCGGGGATCCCCTTTTCAATCTACTTTTTTGATATTGATGGTTCAATTCCCCTTCGAATCCAACCCCAGCTTTTTACATTCTTTTGTATGGTTTCCTGGGCCCAGTCGTTGTATTACCCCCCCGTGAGAATGCCGATTAGAAAGTTGATTGTATACGTAGGGCTGTTTATTGCAATTAGTGTGGGATTGGAGGTGGGTTTTATTGTTTGGTTGCGTCCTGTTTATCGAAATGGTACACACTGGCCCATGCTTATCTTTGGGATTCTTGCCCTGGTACTTCTTGCAATTGGGTTGTTACCACCATATTTTGAACTATACAAGAGAAAGGGGCGTGTTGTGGGAATCAATTTTATGTTCCTTACCATGGACTCTTTGGGAGCGTTATTTTCTATGTTACTGATCATTGTTGGCGATATGGATATCATGCTGATGGTCTTGTATGCAATTGTTCTTGCGTTGGAGTTGGGAATCTTTACCAGTCAGACAGTATGGTACTTTTTCTTGGGGGGGAGAAGAATCATCAAAGAGGAGAAATTCGAAAAGAAGCGCCTTGAAAACGAATCTGATAGTGGAGAAAGATCAATTCAAGACGAATCGATTGTTAAAGAAAAGAACGACCCCGACAAGCTTTCCGTTCATTTACATGCCAGCCGGCGGGTTTCAGAGCTGAGTGTGCTGGAGAATGATCGAGTTTAAAAAAGTAGAAAGTCAGTTATAATTTATAGATTTACGGACTATTTTACATTAATAGAAATAAAAGAAAACATGTACTTATTTGCTTGTCGTTTTGCTCGATAATTTCGTCGTCAATTTTTGGCCAAATATAACTATTATTGCACAGCCTATGGATCGAGTCTGCGCGCACCACAAACGCATCCATTCTTGGTCTCGGCAAGATGTCATCGTTTCGACCATTGAATCTTGCTGATGACCTGAAGAAGGATTCTATTGAGCAACACACCCGTGAACTCCAAACTGAACAGGCTATCCAGTTATTTCAAAAGGCTCTAGATCTCCACAAACAAGGAGATTTGGTGCAACTGTACCGAACTTATACGGACGTGTTCCAACTTGAGATTATTCTGAATCATTATTTTGAAGAAGAATCTCTTATTAAGGGCTTGCAAAATGGCCTGTCAAACACCACAGTGGACGAACTTCAATTCTTGTCGCTGAATCTCAAGCGGCTTCGCTATTTGTTATTTCGGAATCGGGCGATGCTCTATCTTGACATGCTACGGGAGTTTATTTATTCCAACGCTCCCGAACTTCCTCTGGAGCAGGAGATGCCCAAGCGAGCGAAGCGACGCCAGCTTTCGCTAGCGAATGATGTGGGTGTGAAGAAGGAGATTGAGGACGATATTAAGATTGAAGAGAAAACGCAAACATCACAGGACTCAAACGATGTTATTGTGATTGAAGATGATGGCACTAAAGACGTGAATGATGGGGCCACTGAAAAAGTTGACAATAGATCCTCTGAAGAGGTGAAAGATGTTGAAATGGGAGAACCTGCAGAAGGCTTGCCTGAGATCTTACGTGAGAACCTGCCTGACACATCTAAGGGTACAACTCCAGAAAACGACGATAGGAAAATTGGCGAGGGCGGGGTAACAGGGGGCGAAGGCGAAGAAAATATTCAAGACAATGCCGCTAAAGATGACAACATCTCTCCGGATAAACTCAATGGCTCTAAACTTGCTGGCGACTTGGAAAACTCCAATGACAGCGAAACCAAAGAATTAAAGGAAGAACCGGGCATTCAGATCAAGCAAGAACCCAATAGCCCCGAAATTATTGAAATTAGTTTCTCTCCTGGGCCCGAAGAACCGGATCCTGAAATTTTCGATTCCATCTCCAATGGCGATTTTGGGATAATTCCCCAGATCTGTGAATTGCCGCTGAGGGAAGAAACCACCGACAAGGTGAAACAAATGTTTTACACTGTTATTGACGACTTGTGCATTGCTCTTGTTTACGAGGAAGCCGACGAAGGGCTCTTACGTGTACTTCATGAACTATTTGTGTATTTGCGTCAATGGAAATTGGCCCGATTCACTAGTGAATATGTTTTGGCTGGACCGGAAGAACTGGACGACTTATTTGGTCTCATTGGCCGCGATCCGGAAGCTATCGCTCTGATTGAGGCCCTCGAAAATTGGCTTCACCGGGGGGAAAAGCTGCAGCGGAATTTGGATAAAGTTGATGCCAAGTACAGATACCTTGACGAGATTCGCCAGGACATTCGCCGACAAGTGGATGCTACCACGGATGTTGTACGGATGACCTG
Organism: Diutina scorzettiae; assembly: GCA_030563345.1. Taxonomy (NCBI): domain Eukaryota; kingdom Fungi; phylum Ascomycota; class Pichiomycetes; order Serinales; family Debaryomycetaceae; genus Diutina; species Diutina scorzettiae. The sequence goes on from JAKUCB010000014.1 coordinate 242,389, forward strand.
GGTTTTCAAGAATGGTGGCGGATGTCGGGTGGAACGAGATTTCTCCGACACCCCCTCCTCGTTTGAGGGTATTGATTGGACTACATTGGTTGACCAGTTTGATTCTGCTACCAAATCCACCCTTTTGGATGACGATTTAGTTCGGGAAAAGCGGGGTAGACGATCAAATGTTGATGGTTATTGGTTCACGTCGAACCCCATTGAACGGGTCAACTTGGGGATGGTCGACGGTGAGCCGGTCGAAGTTGAAGTCGAGGAACCTATCCAGGCGCCGGCCGCCCCAGATACCGTTCCTGAAAGTGTTGTTACTGCTCCCCTGGAGCAGGTGGAAGAAGAGGTGGTAGAAGCATCGGAACCGCTGCGTGCTCTGAAGCGACTTGCGCGTATTGGTGAGGTGAAAGTGGATGTACCGGATATTCCTATATGTGCCGACTATTTCCATGAATCGACTGTGTTCTTTAAACTGCTTTCCTCCAGTATCGGTGTGGAAGTGGGGGTTAACATTTCCAAGTGGATCCTGGAAGACGCCCGTCCCGCTTATATTGAGGGTCTCTTGACGGCGTTGAATCTGTGGTCGCCCGAATTGTCGCTGGCGTTGACTGGAAACCGGTCTGATGCCAAAACCACCGATCGAATCAAATTATTGGATGTTATTCTGAGTTTCGGTGTTGAGGATGGCAAGGGAGGGGCTCAAAAGCCCACACTCACAAACGAGAATGTCCAAAATGCGGTGGAAGACATCAACCACCACCGATATAACTATTTTCAGGCAAAAGTGGCCATCATTTCAGCATTGTTGAATGCCGAAGACCAGCTAGCATTACAATTTAAGTGGCCTCACAAGTTGAGCCAACTGGTGGAAAAGTGGGTGTTTCATATCAACCAATACTTGTTTGAACAGGTGGTTGCTGGAGCCACCAGTATTGGCGTGGCGGTGGGCATATACGAGTTGTTGGTGAATACGTATATTGTCCGTAAGGATGCGTTTAAGGAGGGGTCTTCGTCCAAAAAGTTCCGGGCCACCCTGGTGGCAGTGTTAGAGTCACGTGATTTGGTGGAACGGTGGCGAAACCTACTCCAAAACCTGCTCCTGCCGGAAGACGGCACGGTTTACCTTCGGTTCTTGTGGGCTCAGTTGCATCAGTACAAGTGTGCCAACATCTATTCTCTGGAAAACGCATTTGTTCTTGCGCTGATTCTGCAAGACTTGGCGCCGATTGTTGGCGACACCAATGTGGCGTATCCCAATTACCCCTCATTAGCGCTGTTGACGTCAACTTCGGTTAACGATGCCGCCACCACGTTGAGCGTGCTTGATATGTTTAGCAAGATCCTTGCTCATGACACTACCCGGCTGGTGGGGTTGTTGGAGCAGATTCTAATTGGCGCAGATGTTGAAGATCCCATTCTACAAGCCATCCGCCAGTTCCTCCTGCTACTGGTGGTAGACATGAAATTGTCGTTGTGGGGAATCTTATTTCTGGCGTATGCATCATCACGAGGCGACAAGCCGGATTTTGAGCGCGGGTTTAACCAGTTTATATCCCAAATGGTGGAATATTTGGACAACCCCAATACCAGACACGACTCGCGCCTGGTGGTTTGGGTTGTTGGTGGCATCAGTTCGACATTAAACCAATATCTTACCACCTATCTTGAACCGCGAGAATGGAAATTACCCGAAAAACCACTGCATCAGCTGTTGGCGCATTTGCTCCGCCTCTTCGAGTTGGTGTATATGTTTAGCATTCATGAGGAGGCGCTGATGATGCTGAGTCGCTATACGCTGGTGGCGAACGAATCTAAGCATAGTTACGATACCTTCAAGGATGCGTTGGTGCAATTGGCAACAATATTGGTATTATATGTGGCAGAGATCCACCCAGACCGCACCCTTGAGACATATTCCTTGATTCACGACCACTTGGGGCTGCGTCATCTTTGTCTGACCGCGGACGGTTTGTTTTTGCGGGTTGGCCAACAATTGTTGTTCACGCAAAGCCTGCCTCTGGGAGAAATGGCGCAAATAATATATTGCCGGTACCATTATCAGGTGACGATTGCAGGTGAAGTGCCCCGAAAACACGGTACCCCAGAAAACCAATCATCGGAATTAGATAAGGCCACCACCATAGAATTGGCGAGAATCATCTTACCCCAATGCTTCAAAGCCAATACCATCATCCACCCGCCAAAGCATGATGTACGGGGGATAATCGATGGGTTCAACCAAGTTATTGGTCTTCCCGAGTATGAAAAGTCGCCAGTGTTAGCCAAGAATCTGGCCAATTTGGAGTTATTTTTTGATTATACGTCAATTTCGGCAAAGTTTTTGAAGGAGGCGTTCCACGGCCAAGTCAAGTCTGTTGACATTGTCACTCCCAAAGATCCCAATACGGAAATTATCCACTTGGGTCTTTATTACCTCCAAGCGCTTGTGATGTTTGTTCAATTCAAGATCAAGAAGAAGAGTATGCAATCGCGGATTGTTGACTTGGAAACCATCATTGGCTTGCTCAAGGCTGATTTGGTCTACAATACCAATCGGTTTGAGCTGTGGTACTTGTTGGGTCAGGCGTACGGGTTCTTGGTTGAAGATGACGTCATTTGGACAGCGGACAAATTGAATGTGGTTGACCGAAAAGTGGTCACGGCCAACTTTCAACGGAAACTGATCTTGTCGTACTTGATGGCGATCAATCAGGTTGGTACCGCTCCCCGGGAACAAGTGGCGCCAGTGATTGACCTGTTGACGCAAGACTTTGCCAAAGAGGTTTATACTGCGGTCAAGACCCCCATGGATGGAATGGCGTTTAAGGTGCTTGAGAAGCCGCGGTTTGTCAATGACCAATCTCCGAAATTTGTCCAGGTGAGCCCGGAAATGCTGGTTTCCAAGGAATTATTGATGCGGGTGATCCAGCAACTGCTTCACATTGCTATTAAGGCGGATCCCGATGATTGGGAAAACTACTGGTATTTGGCAAAGGTGCAGAAGCTGTTGGGAAAGCTGCCTGAGCTCATTCTCGAGACCATCCGCCGAGGAGGATCGTTGGCTTATCTAGAACTGGCTGACAGTAGTGATCGCATTATCGAGCCTCATTACATGCTTGTACTGACGTTGTATAAGATGGTTAAGGCAGATAAGGTTAGTGTACCGGAAGCTGTGGCGTGGATGAAGCAAGATGAAGTTGCCAAGGCCGCGGTCACCGGAGAAGTTGAAGTGGTTCTGGCCAGAAGACGTAATGGTCGGCGGAAGAAGAAGAAGGAGGCGGAAGGAGAAGATGAGGACGAGGACGGGGAGGATGGGGAGGAAAAAAAGGAGGAAGAGAACAAGGCGGTGGAAGAAGCGGTGGCAGAGGTGGCGGAAGTGAAGCATGTTGATTTTGGTGCTGATAAAGAAAATGCGATAGACGTGGATGATGAAGATATGAATGGCGATCTTCCAGAGGAAAAAGAAAAGACCACTGAGCTGGAAGAGAATGGAAAGTCACACGAAAAGCCGCCACCCGATGGTGAGGAAATCGACCCCCAGGAAGACGACCAACAGGCTATTGATAATGGAAACGATGAAAAGGATGTTGATGCATTGGCGGTAAAATACAACAAGGTCGAAGAACCGGCTTCGCGTCGCAATTTCGAGCACATCACCACCAAGCGGGAATTCTACGAACTTACAGTGGTGGCGCTTAAGCTTGTTAAAGATTACGATAAGCGTAAATGGCACCATCGGTGCAAATACCGGTTGGCTCACATTCTTTTCGAAGAGTTTGGCGATGCCCAAGCCGCTCTTGAACCTATGAATACCCTCGTGTTTATCAAGGTGACGGGGAAGCAACTTATCACCATATGGAAACCCGAATTCGAACGGGCAGGCAAGCATTTCTGGTACACATTTGAGTACGCTCTGCTTTATATAAAGCTTCTCACCGCCACCCATGATCTCCAACTGTTGATGGCACTTACTCCGAGATTGAGGAAATCAAACCTGATCATGGTGCACTTGTACACTGCTTGGGAACAGTTGTGTCTGCTGTATAACCTTATCATGCGGGGAGCTCTTGGTATGGGCCTCAAGGAGTTTAACTATGTCGAGCTGTGGCTTACTAGGTTGCTGTTGGCGGATTTTCTGGTGCTGGCTAACAAAATGATTGAAAAGTTCAAGCTGGAAGGGATTCCTAAAGAATTGGAAATTGAGGCGGTGTTGTTGTCTACCACCAATGAAATGAAAAAGTTGAACAATGGGTTTGGACCCACCAGTGTTATTGACGATTCGATGGCGCTGTTGTTCTTAAAGTGCTACGAGTGGTACGACAAACACGTACCCAAAGAGCCCACCAACGAAACCCAATCGGTGGCGATTACCATGCCGGTGACAGGGGCAACAATCACACAGACCCCTGTAGACACCACCCCGCTCAAAACAAAGAGAATGGCGAAAAAGGAATTGTATCCATTTGCCACTGACTTGGTCAAACAAACCAAATCGCAAGTAGACGAGCTCAAACCCAAGATTCACATCAATCCGTGGGTGGAGGTGGAGACGGCGAACAAGGCGGAGGAGCGGCGTATTCTCGAACTTCAACAACGGGAATTGGAGGCGCAGAAAGAAAGGGAGTTGCAAGAACGTCTCCGACAGGAGCAAGAGGAAAAGAACCGGATTTCAGAAATCATGGCAAAACAGGCAGAAGAAATCAAAGTAATGGAAGCGCGGAATCATGCCACCATGATCCCCGCACAATATGCACCATCAGTTGTTCCAATGCAGCAGCCGACGATAACCCAATGGGCGCCGCCTCCTCAGCCAGTTGTCATTGGAGATGTCCACTCCAAGAGGCTGTTTGAAGAGAGTGACAATGGCGGTGATCAGCCGCCTTCAAAGAAGCCGAAGGCCGAGACCATCGTAATCGATTAAATATATAATAAAGTATAGGACGCGAGTTTGAGGAATATGTGCTTGTTTTGAGGTTATTTCAATAAGTTTCCCTCGGTTAGTTTGGTTAGATTGCTATTTCATTGTGGTCTAGTATTCTGCCGTGCCTTTTTCCGCCACCCCGCCGTTCTCGCCGTCTATGGATTGTGGTTGTTTCACTGCCAATGTCTGAGGGTGCGCCAGTAGTGCTTTTGCAAACCTTGTTTTGCAGCACATCGCCACAACAGTAAACGCATTTTAAATCAGATGATAGGTGCTTCCACGGAAGGAATAATCGAAGTGGCAGTAATATTTTGTTAATAGTTTAAGGATATACCATATTGTTGGTTGTCAAGAGGCGTGAGTCACTAAATTGGGTTAAAGTTGGCACAATGAACACCTCCTGTCTTAATTCACTAGTTCCTGACTAAGTTAATTATTGTAACTAATTGCCAAGTGCTTTGTGTCAGATAGTCTCATAGTTAAGGTGAAATTTGGCTTTTAATATAGCTAGCCACTAAATGACAACGACTTATATTTTTTGACAAACTATAAAGGAAGTGTAACAAGTTTAAGTTTGTGGTCACTTTTTCTTAGTTAAGCTAACATGCTACAGGAAATTGTCACACGGCAGATCTACAAGTTTCAGTTTTTCCAATTATTTCCAGATGTTTCAGAATATCACTCAACAGCATGTATCACTAAACTGGACAATATCAACGAATATCACCACAATAAATCCCGGCAAAGTTTACAAACACCGCTATATCCACCGCCCTGGCGTTTCAATATCGTCCCTACATTCTTTTCTTAGGCCATCGTTGCCCTCCATCATGTCGTGAAATGCGCGCTCAAACATCCTCCACCATGACTGAGGGAACTACTGATACTGCTCCTTCCCCGGCAATCCCGACTGCAGAAACCTCGCTACCAAATGAAAGTGTCAATGAAGAGATCGACCAAAAAAAAGAACAACAGGCTGCTTTTAGCAGACGGGATACTGGCCGTCAACGGATCAAGCAAGGAATGCTGATTTATCTGGCGGTGGATAACACTGACGGTCCCCTGTGGTTGAGCAAAAGTCTGGCGGCCACCAAGTATGAAGCATATGCCAAATTCAAACCCACCCAGATGTCGGTGGTGGCTCCTGATTACCGTAAATATGGCCAGGGCGATGATGGCTACGGTGAAAAGCGTCAGCAATTGAACGCCAGGACGCTGAAATATCTCCAAAACCAAGGGAGAATGCGTGATCCCCTAGAGGTGGACGATGTGATTAATGCTTACATTTCGACGGCGCTTCCGTCCAACTACTTTCACCCCAACGAAGAGCGCAAGGTGTATCAAACATTTAAATCGCACATTTCCAACAAAGAGGACCGAGATATCAATCTGATTGTACGTCAACATTATAACCAAAGAACCAAGGTTTCCAAAACTCAAGGTCTGCGAACAAAGTCTCCGATTTACCGGTTGAGAACGTTCAATAACGTTATCAAGTATATGCTTTTGGGAAACTGGGTCAAGCCCCGCGACGAGCACACTCCGTTGACGTTCTTGGATCTTTGCTGTGGCAAGGGTGGCGACTTGTTCAAGTGCGAATTTATTAACGTCAACCAATACGTTGGCATTGATATTTCCGACCAGTCGGTACATGAGGCGTTCCATCGGTATTCTCAACAAAAGTCTAGATTCAAGCCCGCTCAAGGCGCTCCTCGTGACCCCCGGCGGTATAACTTCGAAGCGTGTTTTGCCACCGGGGACTTGTTTTCAAACGAATTACCCCAGATCCTTGAACCCAACTTTCCCGGGATTATGGACAAGGTGTTCCCTGTGGATGCCGTTCTGATCCAGTTCCTGCTCCACTATCTGTTTGAAAGTGAAGACAAGGTGCGCACGCTTTTGACCAATGTCCTGAGACTGTTACGGCCTGGGGGAAAATTTCTCGGTACGATTCCGTCGCTGGATTTCATCCGGGATAAGATCCTTCGGAAGGACTACCTGATCAATGACCTGAGTGACCGGGTTAAATTTGGAAATGACATTTACTCGGTAACCTTCGAAAACCATCCCCCTTTGGACGGCGTTTTTCGTCCCCCATTCGGAAATCGATATGACTATTACCTCCAAGATGCCGTAGACAATGTACCCGAGTACATTGTACCATTCGAGACATTGCGGGCATTGTGTGAAGAATACGGGCTTGTCCTCAAGTATAAAAAGAACTTTTTGGACATGTTTCGAGAGAATATTCCCCAATACTTTAAGCGGTTGAACAAAAACTTGATTGAAGGGCTCCAGCGAGAAGACGGCAAGTATGGGGTAGAAGGCGATCAAAAGGAGGCAGTGGCATTCTACATTGCGTTTGCTTTTGAAAAAGTCGGCTGACAGCAGAGCGCTAATTGACGCATCATTCAAATCCACATTTTGCAGCTTGACCGTTGACTACATTTACGCGGAGCATATGCTTTGACGATTGTGGCGTAGACAATAAGAAATGTAGCTGTATCTGCAATTATGAATCTCAGATGGTGTTGAGGCTGATCAATGCAGTGCGGCAATCTTAGTATAATATATTATCACTAAATGAAAGATCACAATTGAAGGATCATCCGATCTTCGCAATATAATTACTAGTTGTTTTTTTGTATTTCGTGGATACGAGTTTGGATGTCGTTGACCGGAAGTGGCATAGCACGGTACTGGAATTTCACAAGACAACCCAACATCATAGCAGCACACAGCTGGAAACGCAATGACGAAACTAATTCAGACAATATTTCAAGTATCTTTGTTGAAGCGATGCACCAACAATAGGGATTATTTTTCTGTCAATATGACAATAGATGTCCTGGGGCTACAGGTAATAATTCATAGTAACAGCATGGCCCTGATTTATGCATCAGTCGCGTAGTTAAATCGGTTATATTTATTAGCCCATGCATACAATGCCATGGGGAAGCTAGAGTCAATCACGGACATTGTACAATTGGAACAAAACAGCAACCATGGAAAGGTAAATTCCACCCCAGAAGTTGTATACGAGTCGAACGCACATGAGACCTACATTTACCCCCATTCACCTGTCAATTTCAAAACAATGTCGACAGTTTCAACTGAACAATTGGTTAAGCCTATGTCATGTCCTATTATAGCCGAAATATAATAGCCAGGCTATTATATTCAAGATCAATGATAACTAAGGGATAATCTCAAAAGGCTATTGTTTGCGAGTATTGTATACGCCGGGCCATCTAGCATCAAGGAAATGAAATTAATACAAGGAGAAAAAATACGGAGATGACGGCATTATTTAACAAAGCGTTCTGGTAGACCCCGAGCGAATTGTTCTACCCAAACGGCAACACCGTAATAATAAAGGTCAGCCAACGGGAACAATAGCGTTACAACCGAGGTAAACAACACCAACCACCAAGGTATAGACGGCGGGATGAAGGTTCAATTTCCCGTATTCTCAACAGCAGGGGCTTCATGAATAATGTACCCATGCACAGTGGCTAAATAACTTGTACCTAAACAAATAATATGATGATCATTATAACTTCGTTCGATCTAGACCATACCCCATGTTCGTCTTCTACCACAATGTCGAGCCAGGGGGAGGAATATTTTAACTAGATCAACAACTAGGGGTACGTGAAGTGGGGGTGTTCGCTGTGCTATGTCTGCAGCAGGAACGTGGTGTTTACAGTGACCTCGGGATTGCCGCTGAACCCCTCGCATCCGATGCCGTTTACAATTCGGAAGATGTCACCACAGCTACATGCAATTATAGCCTCTGCGACTTCAGTGAGCTGCACCCGATCACCACTCATACCCCAGGTGCAAAGGGGAAGAAAAATAATTAAGATCACAGACACCAGGAAAAAACTTAGTTGAAGCTACAGAGGGGCGATAGAGGCAAGTGGAGGATATTTTCTAGCGGCGGACCCCTCTAAAACAATATTAATAAACAAAGTCTAGGAGAAAACAATAGCAAGGAAGGTGGCAGCGGCTATAGCCAGCACTATCTCAATAACCAATGGCAATACCTTGTTGGAGTTGCTCCAGTTAGCGATAACCGTTGTCTGCTGTCACCATGCACCGGCCTCGATCCAGGCTCACCCCCGCTGTCGGCAGCGATACGCGTGCGTTTGGGGATAGGGGAGGCATAGAACATTCACACAACTCTACCGGCAACTTAAAAGTTTATAGAAAAGTTTAACCGACTTGGAATGAGACCACCACAATATTTGGCGAGGAATTAGTTGGTGGAACACAATCAATGGATAAAATAATAGACCCTGAAAATGGGGCTCCTTTCTACATTTTGAGCGGAATCTAATTGTAAGCGAGGTGCAGTGAGCAAGGAGGTACGGTAACTCTTCTATTAATAGTGGGTGGAAGCGAGGGTCTCTCTCCAGTGACCAGGGAATTAATAGATGCATTAACATGCTTAGTTATGAAATATGGTGTGACGTATTCGGCTAGTTTCGGGTTTCCAATTTTTCCAGGGGTGGATTTAGAGGCTTTGGACCTCGTTTAACATGTCAAGTATGGCTGTAGGTCACACCCAGGCAGTGTCAGCAGTGGAGCTGCCCGAACAAGAATCTATAACAAAAACACTCCCGAAGAAGGTAGGGGCCATGGCCCTAGTGGCCCGCACCACTCTGGTGATACTGGAGTTTCCGGTGACCAGGTTATTTTTATTTACTCGAGCTCTTCACTTGCCAATGCGTGAGGGTATGTGCAGTAGGATAGTCACATCCCCCCTCCCGGGGAAGTTTAGTTGAAGGGGTATCTTTATAGCCACCCTCATTTGACTGAAAGGGGAAGACCGGATTTGAGGGGTCGGGATGCTGCACAGCATGCAGCTGGTGGAAAATTATTTTTTCCGCTTCTTCCGAAACTGGACATTCCCCCTCTGATTATTTTTGCCATCCACCTGTATCAGCAAAGAATGCCCACCACTGGGCCCGCATGCAGGCAATGAGTTTAGTAGCAGATGAGAGTATATAATTAACCAGACTTGTCCACATACTCTCTTCTATCTCGAACATTAATTATTGCTCCTGTCACCATACGGCCTCATCCCCGTTCCTAGAGAAGTTAATCGTTTAATCGTGTGCTCCATCCATTGGTAATCCTACCTTTCGGCGAAGTTTTAATTATTGGCTTTCGTGCCTTTACCGTTTAAGTTACCCGCCATCGTGTCTACTGTTGTTTTACCACCCCTATTGGCGGCGTCTGCAATCTATGGCATGTCAACGTCCACCTCGGCCTCTCCCAAACTGGATAAGGTGTCGATAACAAGTATATTGAATGCAGGGGCGCTGGAGTCAGCTACACCCACGCTGCCGCAACAGCCCCCATCTGCTGCTACTGTCCCTGAGGGCTCTCCCCAACACCGCTTGCCCCCGATTTCCCAGACGGCTGCAATTCCTCTGTTGATGCCGCCTCCGGCCCAACCTCATGGCCGTCAACCACCGACATTTTCTGCCCCATTACCACCGCAATTGCCTCCTCCTCCTCCCCCCAACATGTTGGCCCAACAGGCGGCGCCGGTGGTGTACTACCAAATGGCCCCGGGCCAGTTTCCCTATACCATGTCCCAGCCTGGCGCCCCAGGGGCAGACCCCCATGAGTATGCTTCCCATGAAGCTCGCCGGGGCAGACGGTACCGCAGAAGGTATCTGGAGATTGTTCGGTTGTACTCGTGTCTGTATCCTGGTTGCGATAAGCTGTATGGGTCGCTTAATCATCTTAATACTCATATTGTTACTAAACGGCATGGTCAGCGAAAGCTGAAGGCTGATTTCCAGAACCGTGACGACCGGACTCTGGCGGCGGCCGCTGCTGCCAGTGCCGCCGGGTCCGACGTTGGCAGTTTTTCCCAGGGTAACTACTGGTATGGAGGTCGTACTGGCTACGTTCCTGAACAGGCGGTTCTTGCCGCCCACGCGGCTGCTGGCCAGCCTCCTCCTCATCCTGGATATGTCTATCCTCCCCCGGGAATGTATCCGGGGGCACTGCCCATTCCCCAACCCAATAGTCCCTTCATGCGAGCGGCTCCTCCGATGTATTATGCCCAAGTGGGCCCAGCTCCTATAGCGGCGGTGCCACCGCCTCCCCATGTGGCTCCCCAGCCGCACCCGTCTACGCTGGCACTGGTGCCGACGTCGCTGCCTGCTCACTCTCTGCCGTCTCATGAAGGCGCTGGTTCTTCCCACGGTACCCCCTAGCATATCTGTATTACTATAGTTTAATTAACATGGTCCTGAAAGGATAACGTAATAGACTCCTGACTAACCTTGGTAGGAGAACCACCTCACTTCTTGCTTACGGATGTATCGGACCTGCTCCAAGATGAAAAAGTCAATCTTATCATCATCCTAGGTCATTCATCCTGACCTCCTTTCGCAATCTTTAATCTCTTACTGGTTATAGCTGAAGTAGTAGTTATCGCTGCTGTGGTGGTAACATCTAGATGTATCCAATGGCAACTTCACCATCGTCAACACATATCTCAACTAACCATCTTACACCACCCCTTCCTATCATTCTTGCAGAACTATTTGGCACGGCGTTTCCGTTGTCAACTAAACGTCCATGTTACTATACACTATGCTAAGATTTGATTAGGTAGTAGCAATTGCACCTCAAAATTAGGATTGGGGAGGTTTTAAATCTGGCAACTCCGGTTGTGTACAGAATCACCATTTACAATTGCTAAACAAATTCACTACTCGTGGGGTTTGCACTAGTGTCCCCTGCGCCAACAAAATACGCGCCGAAAATTGTGGACTTGACGTGTACATTGGTGCCATGATTGGAGACGCAGGTGGCTCCAACATAGAACAGGCAAATTCTGGAGATACCAATACACGGGATAATAATGGGGAAGAAAAAGCCCCCCCCACTGGTGAATTGACAGCCACACCCACCGACGACAATGACGAACCTAATATAGATTGGAAGGTGTCGGCTCCAGCCACGGCTGAACCGGAATCAGAAGCTACCCAGCATAAACCATCGTCCAATCCCATTTCCGAACTAGAAGATGCGAAGACCCCGGCCTCAGACTCCGCCGAGGGTACGCCTGAGCCAGAGGTCAAGCCAAAAAAGAAGCGATTGACTCTCCAGGAACGATTGGCTCTTGCGGCAAAATCTAAAGGAAAACGCCCGTCTATAGAGGCCACCCCGTCCCAGGAGCTGGTGACTCTGGTGGTCTCCAATGAAGAGTTGAAAGAGGAGGACCAACCTAAGGAGGACAGTGAACTTAAGCCCCAGCAACAACCTAAACCAGAAGTTGCTGCAATTAGTGAGGACACTGAACGGATTGGCCAACTTCAGAGAGAGCTAATAACCAAGAACAACGAGGTTGCTTCGGCAAATAAAAAAATACGTGAGTTGGAAGCGAAGTTGGCAGTGGTTCCACTGAACCAACAGTGGCAAGATAAGCTCGCCGCCAAGGACAAGCAGATTGAAGAGTTGATGGAGGAAGGGCGTGTTCTTTCGAAGAAAGAACTCACATTAAACGAAACCATTAAGAAACTCAAACTGGAGGTGCGGGACTTGGACCAGGCACTCCATGAAGTACGGGCCAAAGGGGACGTCAACCAGGAACAAATGGCCGGACTAGACGAAGTGCTTCGTTTGCACAAGTTTACCGACGTTTCCGCGCTTCTCGACCAGTTTGCTGCCCAGCAAATTACAGTAGCAGAGTTACAAGCAGAAGCGGATAATAACAGTGGGTGGAAGGTCAAACATACGGCGTTACAGAAGCTATATGACCAGGAAACGGCTGCTCATAAACAAACCGCCGCCCAGTTGGCATCTGCCCAGTTGGATCATGATTTGGAGCGTCAGGAGTTGGCGGCAGAGATCGACCAGCAGAACAACCAGTTACAAGATGTCCGCAGTCAATTGAACCAGGCCACCCAAGATAAAATGTTAGAAATCTCACGGCTAGAGACCAAGATTGAACAATTGCGTTTGCAACTGGAACACTTGGATACAAAACCCAGTGTAGACAAATCCAAATTCTCTACTCTTCAGGAGCAATACGACCTGGCACAGGAGAATTGGCGGTTGGTGGAACTGAGGTTAATAGCCAAGATAGATAATCTTCAATCGCAGGTTGATGGGTCTGCAAAGGCCAAAGCCAAGGTGGTGGGTGATTTCCAGCGGATTAATGTTATTGTGGCAGACCATGAACAGACCATTAGACAAAAGGATACTAGTATAGATTCTTTGGAACGGAAAATCCAAGAGTTGGAGTTATCATTGCAAGTGAAAAATGACGAAGTGATTGACACCATGCGCAAAGTCGAAAGACTCCAACAAATACATGCCCATGACCACCAGGATATGGAAGCGAAACTCAAGATTGCCCAAGAGGCAGCACGGGCTCCGCCATTGCCGGTGGTGAATGAGGAACTCGACATTCAGCGAGAAGAAGAAAAGGGGTTTGATGAGCCACCATCGGCCAATTCCTCTTACCTTTCCATCAACGACTCCTTCCTGGTGTCCCCCCTGGTGGCAGCACCCCTGCTTGACCGCAGGTTGCTGGCGGCGCTGTTTGATCGGCGGTTGCTGGTGCTGCTGGGCACCATTGAAGAAGACGCAGCGGCGACGAAAAATATCCAGCTCGTCAATAAAATGGCCGCCCTGATTCGTCGTCTAGAAGTGGAAGTCAATTCCCTACATGATGAAAATACCATTTTGGCCAACGACAAGGAAAAGTTGCTGCAACAATACCTTGAAATCCTAAAAGGAACACAATCTACTAGTGATCTTGAAGCCAAGGTGAACGAATTAGAACAAGCCGTGGCTGCCATGGCCGCCAAAGAAAATACAATGTTGGAGGTGATTGGCGAAAAAACAGAACAGGCAGAAGAACTCAAGGCCGACATTGTCGACTTGAAGGAATTGTGCAAATTGCAAGTTCAACAAATGATTGAAATGCAAGAACGGGGGATGGCTAAATAGTAAATATAGGAATCATCATGTTTGTGCAGTACCGAGCCCATCTCATCTCGATCGCATCGCACGAGTCTGACAACCATGCCCGTGACTACCTACGTGTCTACGTCGGTGTACGCCAATGTCATTGCTAAGACTGGGCGAAATGAAGTTCAAATAGGTGAGGTGGCGACTGACGGCAAGTTGCTGGCTCCGTTGGCGCGGCACGAGCTTGGTGGGGATGAGATTGTCGTTGATGGGGTGTGGGTGCCAATCGATTTGGCCCAGGCACTGGGAAAAAAGAGGAAGGCGGGCTCGCAAGCCAACGGGGAAGCTAAGCCGGTGATAGTGTTTTGTGGGTTGTTTTCACTGGGGCAAGTCCGAATTTTTTCAACCTCGACCGTGGTGCCTGTTGCTACTGACAAGTTGGTAGCGATTGCTGCGGGGAAGAACACGTTCTGGGGTGCAAGTGAAGAGCTGTTTACCGAATATAACGTAAATGGTGCTACCGAAAATGTCATCCAAATGGCGGGGGTTCTGAAAGCAGTGTCGTTGGATGCGTGGAAAAAGAAGATGAACGAAGTTTTTTCACTCATCACCGAAGGGGACCGGATCACGGTTATCCAACCATCCCGCAAGTCGGCGGTTGCTACGTTTTCCCTTGATTTCTCTCCCTCCAAGGCGGTGCAACTGTCGCGCGTCAAAACTACGTTGGTATTCGCCAACGACTCTACAGTGGAGGCACGAGATTTCGACAGTCATAACTTTTGTACATTTGATTTAGCATCACATGGCACGGTGACTGCTTTGCAAACGGTGTTGGACCCCGAAACCAATAACGAATACGTGTTTGTCGGCACTGACTCCGGAGTGGCGGTTTACCTACTTGATTTGCTGTCGCTGGCGCTGCTGGTGGCGCCCAAGGCGTTGTTGACCACCGACATTGCCATCGATGCCATTTACCATATTAACAACAAGGTGTTTGCCGTGTATCACCAGGGTATTGATGCGGTGCTGGTGCTATTGCCGTGGACGATCAACACAATCGGCACGGTTACGGTATCGCTTCCCTCGGTTTCCACCGAAGTGACTCCCCTTCGGTCCGACAAGCCCCTTCTATCCCTCGCCAATGGCAAGGTAGAACCGACTGCCGACGTGCTGCTGGCTTCGGAACTTCATAGCCGGTTGTTGAGCGCTCTTAAAAATAACACCGACGAAGCAGTCGCTGTTTGTGCCACTATTGACAACGATGTTGTGGTGAAGGACACCGTGAAGCTCTTCCACCAAGACGCGCCCATCCTTTTCACCGCCGTCGCCAACGAGGTGTCTACAGACCCACTGAAGTCGCTGCTGTTGCTGTTGTGGCTAAAGTGGCTTCTTCTCATCCACGGAGGGGCGTTAGCCAAGGACCCCACCACCGCTCCTGTGGTGGTTAATTTGCATTCGAGTCTAGGGGACGGGATGAAGGTTCTTAGCCACTTGCTTGCCCTTCAAGGGCGGCTCCAACTTCTCAAGTCTCAAGGCTGGTTACGAAAACACGGAGACCTCGAAGACAGTGAAGTGGAAGCGGTACGGGAAGACGGATTGGTATACGCCAACGGCGAAAACGACGAATAAATATCATACTTATTAATCAACGGCAAATTTGGAGATCCGGGTCCCGGCTATGGAAATTCTAGGCCATCAACGCAAGTAATATACCTATTTTAGATAATACACAGGATCCGCAATCGGCCACCAAAGGCGTCGAGGGCAACGAGGCTGTCATTAGTTGTGGTATTACCATACTCCTTCGGTTGTTAAGAGCGAGTTTGCGTTGAAACCGTGGCGTTACCACGCGCCTTAATGCTGACGCCAGGCTGGTGGTCGTTTTGGATTTGAGGCAAAACTGGTAACCTAGGCAACCGGATCATTGATTCCTTAGAGAACCACTTACTAACCTAAACTGAGCGGTTACCAGTGGGCGTTCCTCAAATCCAGTGGCATTGCTGGTTGATTAAAATCAGGGGTACCTCATTGAAAAATGTTGGGAGGGGTTCGCTTACCATGTCATATAACGCTTGGCTTGCGTAGCCGACACCAGCTAGTTTGCAAGCGAAACCCATCAAAAACAAATTCCACCAACCGTCACTGGATTTATCTAATCTGGTCTTACTGGTCGACTATATTCTCTAATTTTTTTTCTTAGTTACCCGACATAGCTCTCGACTATGCATGTCCTATTGAAGTCCATCTGGTGTCTAGAACGACTTCGGGATGTCTAATGCCTCCGGGACAAGATCTTAAAAAATTCTCCCTCGTTTCAGATATTAACATCGCAGCTTTGCCGAAGCCTGACCGAAAATAGTAGTTCAGGCTGCTGTTGGTTGAAACTTATTCTAGCTATCAATGAACAGGTCATTCTCTGACCAAATTACTTATACGAAATTCCTGACGACTTGTTCCCAAATAATACCTTAGAAAATATAGTTACAGTAAACGTTATAAGTCCACCACGAAACTTAAAAATATCTAATAAAAATTTAAATGTGGCAGTGTCACGTCATGATCGATGCACCTATATCACATCAACCACAAAATTTAGGTTGTCGATGATCCTAGACTTGGGCGGCATTTGGCATAACATGAACACCCCTCATAAATTAGGATTTCCAATTACAGAACATGGAATGTTGCAAGAAGAAATTGGTATATGAAACTAACATCAAAAATACACACGACCTGATGCTACGGAAGTAGCCCGAATGTATTCTAAGTATCTATTGCTGGTTTTTTCTGTCAATTTATTTATCTTGGGATTTATAACCGATATGGAAATTGAGAATCAAAATCCCACCCAATGATTACTTGAAAAATGGAAGGAAGTTTTGATGCAAAGGAGACAATTAAGGACTGTATTATGACAGTTTGGTTCCATTCATTAATCCCAAGTTGATTGTTTAGCTATTTTCTTCCACCTGGTTCTTTTGAATTTGCCCAAAATAAAATCATCTTTACCAGAATCCATGGGAACTTGGTGTACATTTCTGGAACTCAGTTTTAAATTGTTGCTTTATATTTGCTATCGATTACTGCTTATAATATTGTTCCAACAATTTTTTTCCAAAAGATTTCGTCATTGAAGATTGACGTTAAGAAAGAGAAGCGAAGAATGAACAATGAAATTCTTATATGTGAACATCTATTGCTAATTAAAATCACCCGCTGTCCTTTTGTACGTTGAAAGGGGTAATAGTTGGCTTTTTGGTTTGAGATTCAAGTCGATATTTGTTGGTATCTCGTATCAAATCACCAAAGACACCCAAAAAATTCAAATTAAAAAGATATCAGAACAATTTCACTTCTAATTAAAATTTTGTGAATTTCATTAACCATTGTAATACTTGATGACATTCGTCTTCATTGCCTGACATCATTTGGAGCTTTCAAGGACACTTCTGAAAAATCCGGAATAAAAACCTATAGATATTGACAGTTAATACAACAAATTGGTTTTTAATACCAGAAAAGATGAAATTACTTTATTATCACTTTTATTTAGTTGTTCTAAACTTCAGGGAACACAAAATTTTCAATTGTTTCGATATAAAATTTTCGTACTTTCTCCTTTATCAATTAATCCAAGTAACTGTTCAACTATCACTTTAATGAATGTGAGCACATTCATGAATGTGAGCACATTCATTAAAGTGTATCTTTTTAATTGTCAATATGTCGCCTGGAAAATGTGTTTTCTGATTACCAACTTGTATTACACAGGTTTCTGGTAATCTGTGTAAATAAAGTCTTCGGTTTGATTAGAAGAGGCAAATTTCCTACGTATTATCCGCCAATATCAGAGTATAGTTTTCACTTAAAAATTGATCAATGATCGGTGGAGTTCCTGTATGCGGGAGGTTTCAATGAAATATAAACAAGCATCACCACAAGATCAGCAAATTGATAAAACCTCTGAATAAACCAAATCTACAAGCACAAGTTTAATATGTTTTTATGAAAAACAACAGCGGCAGAGAATAGCAATCATTGCTGAGGATTTGTTTTGGGAATTTAGCCCATCGGCCATACCGTGCTATACCCGATAAATATTTCTATATCATAAGGAATTTGAATTTCTATGGCAATAGCAGAGAATGCGTGTTCCTAGAATTGCGGATTAACTTTCTGTAATTTTATTTTTATTTTGTTGGCAAATTCACATCGATTGCCATAGACCTGACCACGATCAGATCAGGCAGGTTAGGATTATTTTGCAAAGGATTGTGATTCCCAAATTAGAACAGAATAGTCTTATTTTTGGAATGATCGTTCTTTGCACTCGGTTAGCTGCTTGGAACAATACCTCGATGTTGATTATATGGAGGGCACGTACATAACGAATGTTGCTCGGTTTACGCAGGTTAATTTTCCGAAGGGAATGTTGAGTCAAACATCTAGAACACAAAAGAGGCACGAAAAATAAGTGTCGTTTTAAGGCACCTTGCACTAACCTGAATTATCAGTTTAGCCGTGATTAGCCTAACCCCCCTCCCCTTTTGGCTACCCGGGAGTATTTCATAACATCTAGCTAACGAAAAGGAGAAGTGAAACTGAGTGTATGACGGGAGAGATTGCCTAATTTCAAATCACAGTCTACCGATTTCACCGAAAAAAGAAACTCACTGAAATAACCAATAAAAATGTCAAACAACCTATCACCAGTTACTAGTAAAAGAATAATCATTGTAATCCAGCAATTAGTAGTACAAACATAAATGACCACAGAAAGAAAAAAACATGACGTACCCCATAGTAATTTTCCGGGATACCCCTGTCTAAAACTCGGCTCATGGTGCTACTGGAGTGCCGATGATGAATAAGAAAATATACTACTGAACACTAATTATATATACTTCTGGAAACAAAATTAAAAGTACCATTCATTCCATAATTTTACGGATATTGGACTATTCCGTCCCTTGCAGCTTCCCCCTAAATAAACTTTTGTAAGGTTATATGCACCCTGCACGACATTAGTTAGCTTTGGGATATTCCATGCCAATATTTGAAATAAATTTCAGACCAGTTGAAATTGTCCTGTTACTAACATTCCTCAAGGGAATTTTTTCAACCACGAAATAACAGCCTCTGCCACTTCTTCCGGAGCTTCCTGTTGCAAGAAATGGCCAGCGGTTTTAATTTCCCGAACTTCCACCTTACCGTTATGGGTACCATTCAAAAGCGTTTTTTCGCGGTTCAACAAACGAACACTCATACAACCATCGGTCTCGCCTCCCAAAATAAGAGTGGGTACCTTATTAAAGTCAACAAACCACTTGATCTGAGGCAAGTTGAAAGGACTGAGTAAACAACGGTAGTAAGCAGTAGAGGCATCTAATACACCAGGGCTTGCCAAGGTGGCTCTGACGGTATCAATTGCCCGCAGAGGATATTTCCAAGTAGGTGACCAATAATTCCAAAGATCATCCAAATACCGGCCCTTAAATTTGGATCCATACACAGCCTTGAGTTGCATAGTCAAAAAGTACGCCAGGTACCAAACTTGTTCTGGGGCCCACCACAAATAATCCCAAACGTGCAAATTCGCAAGATAAGGAATTGCCAACGTTACAGTCAGGGTAATAAGCTCAGGATAAAGTTGGGACGCTTTGAACGTGGCAATTGCACCCCAATCGTGCCCAACAAGATGTACATGCACCGAGTTGGGGGCGTTGATATTGGTGATCCACGCCTTGACGTCGTTCGCCAAATCCACCAACCGGTACTCATTATCGGGACCCTGACTCAGTTTTTCATACCCTCTCATGGCGGGAGCCAAAATCAATGCCTTGGGGAATGCCTTGACCAAATCATCCCAGATGAGATCCCAAGTTTCATTATTATCGGGGAATCCATGCAACAAAAAGATAATTCTGTCATACTTCTGGGTTTGATAAACATCGGCCTCCGAATGGGTCAGCTTTGCTGAGTATACACGATTGTGGTTACGTAACTTCACCTGATAGCTCATGAGATGAATTGGGTTTGGTGGAGTGGGTTGACGACTAATTTATAGTCCCCTTTATCACCACTAGCATGTGAATGCGAATCCACAGTATGCAGAATACGGAGTAGTGGGAGTTTTAACAATGAATAAGGGGTGAATTCGGGAAATAAGAAATCACTTTCACAACATGTATATCCCCTTTACAAGCGAATGGTGTCCTTTATCCTAAATAAGTTAACTCATGCACGCCTCCGCAATTTTCACAAAACGACACATCCCCTCAAGCGTTTCCTGTATACATCACTTTCAACCCCATCCATGGATTCGAATTATGTTGGAACGACGTACCAACCAGTTTAATCAATGGGCGTTGAAAGTGGCGCAAGTGACTAAATCTATTCCCATAAATTTATAACCCAAATTGAATCTTTATTGGTCTTCAATTATTCACCAGCATCTAAATTGGCACTGTCAAGGTGGCGTATAAATTGAGGTCTTTCAGTATTTACTTTTAGTGAAAAACAAAATCCCATAGGAATTGAAGAAGGAACCAGGAAATTCTACCATTTGGAAGTCATCCAAATGTGACCATCTTGTCGCACCATTACCAACCAACAATCCATGCAGATGCGAAAGTATTCGAACCAGCCGTGGTTGAAAGCTAATAACTGGCTGACAAATCTAACAGGGGCCACTGAGATCAAGTCCATGGATGCAGCCCTTCTGGTCCTAGATCGGGTACAACATATTGCACCCAAACCTACCGGAGTAGCCATGTCTCCGGCAAAATTGAGATGGAGTCAAATAACCCCCCAACTGATTAGGGTAATTACTCATGACTTTGGCCTTACCATTTTAAAATGGCGCTTGGCAAGGGAGATTTGCTCGTGGCGGCGACAGGGCGTAGTCCGAGGCTATTGGAAACGAGACGTCCCTGGGAATTGTACAATTGATACCTACGCACTGGAGCTATTGACGGGGCCAGATCTTGGCTGGACTTACAAATATAGTATGGATGGTATGCTTGATCGAAATCAAGGGGTTGCCAAGGCGTTTCTTTCCAAAGCGCCGGTGGCAATAAATAAAATCGACCAAGCGATCCAGAAATTGTGGAAAAAACGAAAATATGAACGAACCAAGAAACGACTCCAGATAAAATTGCTCACACCACCTTTTTCGGGTCGCCAAACTCTAGGGGATGGTCCTGATCACCCATTAAACATCCGTGCCTACGACAGTGCCATCCCAAGAATTATCCCTTTTGATATGGTACTTATTCATTACAATGTCATCGGGTACTTGGTACAGCATGAAGCGGCCAAAGTTACCATGAATAATCGCAAAAAGGTGGAAAAAACCATCATTGAAAGTGTCATGGCCATGGCTAACATGCGCGCTGTCGAGGGACAACTTGGTTACAGCTGGGTCATTCAAAGGATTTTGTTGAAAGAATTGGAAAAGTCCCAACTGCTAACCCATCTGTTAGGAAATGGCCCCGATAGGCATCTTCACTTACGACCCGCTAATGGCGTCAGGAGTACACCCCCTAAGGATTATATCAATTATGATCTCGTTGTGCTGAATTTTCTCCCGGGGGTAGATGCCCAATTTTTAGCTAAATTTAAGGCATTGGTAGCATCTTCGCTGGGCCTTGATACTGCATTATTACTGGACCCGGTGTACCAGCATGGTCTGACGCTTCTCAAGTTTGACGAACCCCACAGCGCCAATGGTGCTTCTCCCAAATATACCCAGTGCCATGGTTTTGGTAACCAAGATAACCAAGTAATTTTCATCATGGGGTCGATGGTTGACCGGGTGCTCGCGCAATGGATTTCCGTCGCCCCGCGGGATGTAGAAAAGTGGTTAGTCGGGGTGTTCGTTGCCCTTGAGCACCGCCCAGAACTTTTTGCCGACATGGCGGTTCGGGATGCCATTAGCCGGTTCCGGGAAAATGTATTGGCACCCCCGCTGAAGGAAACTTATTTCAACGCCAATGACCAGTGGTCGCAAGCAGGGGATACATTAACCGATAAAATGTTGACATTGTTGGATTAAGCCATAAACACGATTTACGAATAAACATATGCATACATAATATTTACCTTTACTACATGTTTACCCTTTAGTTCTTTCGCACCACTCTCGTACATTGTAAAGAGTTGCGACCGAAGGTGATATGAGTTCCCTTTATAAACTCCTGATCAAGGGGGTGCGGTCATTTGATCCCGAAAGGGAAGAGACCATTCAGTTTGGATTTCCATTGACTCTTATTTGCGGGCAGAACGGGACAGGGAAGACCACAATTATAGAGTGTCTCAAGTACTCGTGTACCGGTGATTTGCCACCAAACTCTAAAGGCGGGGCTTTTGTTCATGATCCAGTCCTCTCTGGACGTTCTGTGGTCACCGGCCAAGTGAAATTAGCATTCCGAGATATCCTGGGTAAACTGATGATCTTGACGAGAACGATGCAATTGACGCGTCGTAAGCAGAGGGGCTCGTCAAACTACGCGAATACCTTCAAAACATTAGAGGGTCAATTGGCAATCATTCCTGGTCCGGGGCGCCCCAAGTTGACAGTGCTGCTGAAAAACGCCGAATTGGACTCGCAGACGCCAGTACACTTGGGGGCACTGAAAGCAGTGTTGGACTACGTTATTTTCTGCCATCAGGATGAACTGTTGTGGCCGTTAGCCGAGGGTCTGGTTCTTAAGAAGCGATTCGATGACATTTTTGAAGCGCTGAAGTTTACAAGTGTGCTCGAAAATTTCAAGGTGATCCGAAAAGAAATTGCAGTTCAGATCAAATTGTTAGAGCAAAGTGTAGACCATCTCCGTATTGATAAAGTACGGGCACAAAAGATTGTCAAGCAAATTGCAGAATATAAAGACAAGGTGGCAACAATGGATGACGCCCTACTTTCATTAAAGGCCAAGATTGAGACCAAAGAAAAAGAAGCAGAGGATCTCTTTTCCACAAATCAAGATTTCCAGAGAATTATTGCCGAACATGACCGCTTGACTTATAGCAAAGCCCTGCTTGAAAACCAGCTTGAGAGTGTCAAGTCGAGAATGACAGAAGTGCTACACGATTCCGATGACACCTTGTTAGACCAGGAAAAGAATTTTGCTGATTTTTTGGCTGGCAAGAAACAAAAAATCGCCCACCTTGAGATTGAAGCCAGTGACTTGGCTGCGGATGTGGTCAAGTATGAAAGGGAATATGATGATTTAGTGGCGCAGGAGTCCGATTTGAAAGCTCTCGAAATTGAGTATAAACGAAATCATAGTTCTCTTCAAGAAATCATTGACGGCAAAGCTAAACTTATTGGCCATACAATAGTTGGTGAGTCGTCAGAGAATGTTGCTCAATTTGGTCCCAAACTTGCGTTATACTTTGACCAGCAAAAGTCTGAATACGCCGAAAAAACGAAAGTGTTGAACGATCGTATTTTAAACGCCACCTCGAAGGTTTCTGCTGTTGAACTGGCCATTTCCCGTGAGATAGATCACCGCAAGTATCTTGATGATGAGTATACTGCCAAGCAAGACAAGCTTTCATTGATGAATACCAAAATATCCATGCTCGATTCCAAAGCTGATGATGTGGCGTTGGCTGAAGAAAACTTACTGAAATATGAAGTTGTGTTGTCGGAAAAGAAACGAGAATTTGCTGATTCCAAGTGGAACGACTCTATCGATTCGTTGAAGAAACAATGGTCGAGTCTTGAACTCGAAATTGAAGACATTAATAACAAGATCCTCACTGCCACTGAACAAGCAGAAACCTCAACAAAAATTGCGATGATCGCCGAGCAAATGAAGCAATTAAGGATGAAATATGAGCGGGGAAAAGTGAAGAATGACACCATGTTTTCAAAGTATTCCATTGCTGCCAACGAGATGGCACTTAATGATGAATTGGCGCGGTTGACTCTTGAAGTGGAAAACTTGGAATCGAAAATCGCAGAGATTCAAGCAACGGAAAACCAAAACGCTAAGCAAAGACAACTGCAAATTGAGGACTTGAAAGATGCCAAGGCAAAGTGCTTGACGGCCCTTGACCTGGAAGATGAAATCAATCAGTATGAGAATACGTTAAAGGAGGTGGAGGAAAGCTACGCGGCAGTTATGGAAGATGCTAACACAGCCGAGGTTACCCGGCAATTTAATGTCAAAGCCATTACCATTGCCGAGCAACACCATCTGTGCATGTTGTGTCAGCGGAAATTTGACGAAAACACGCCTGGCTTTTCTAAATTTGTTAAACAGTTGAAGCAAAACATTGACCAGAAACGAGTTCAGGATACTGAGGAACAAGCAAAGGAAATCAAAGACGATTTGGACAATTTGCGGAAGATTCAAGGGGATGTGGTGCGCTATCGTCAGAGCAAACTTGCCTTGGAGGCTATTCCAAGCAATTTGGTTACTAAAAAAGAACTTCAATCGATTCGCAAAGGTGTCGAAGAAAATAAACATAAGATTGATGCGTTGGCGGGTGTTCGAAGCCAATTTTCTGATAACAAACGAGTCCAACAAGAAATTGTCATGCTTGAATCATCCATGGATGAATTGCAAGGTGATCTTGCTAGTGGCGCCACCCAAATGCTGATGAAAGACCTTCAACTGCTTCAGCAAACCGTTTCGGCGCAAATCAAAAAAATTCGACTTGAGGTTGACGAGAAGACTCGAACTCGAGATGTGGCGTCGCGGGAAGTTCAAAAGTTTGAAAATAAGGTAAAGGATACAAAGGTAAACTTGTCTCAATTGAAAGGACAATTGGCCGATGTTATTTCTCTCAAGCTGCTGGCTGATGAGCTAGAACGAGAAATCGATCAACTTCAAACCCGTCGAAACGAAACCGAAACCCAGTTGACCAAACTTAATGATCAATTGCAAACTCTGAAATCTCTAGCGGAAGATGTGAAGAAAAGGACTTCCCTGGAGCAGCGGCTTGCCACCGAAGCATTTCAGGCGCTTGAATCATCTGTGAATTCGTATAATAACCTAGCAAATGAGGTAATTCGGTTTGACCGGGAATCGCGAAAGAAATTGGAACAATCCCAGGAAAAAATAGTCCAGGCAAAGAGAAGAAGAGAACAACTGCGTGTCAGCAGTGAAGAGGTAATAAAGAAAATCAAACTGTTAGAAAAAGAGGTCGTGGAACTGGGTCCTATCGAGCGGAACCTCCATGCGAATTTGGAATACCGCCAGTTCGTGGCGAGGCTAGAAGAAGTTGGCGAAAAATTGACCGATCTTAACGTTGATGAAGCACATGTGCGCCAATCTAATTTCAAGATTCTAAGTGACCAGTTGCGCCAAGAGATCTCCGAGTTGAGCGCTGATCATAACACTACATTAGGGGAATTGAAACAATTGCGCCACCTGCAAGACCATTCTGAAAAAGAATTGGCTTCAGAATATTCTGGTATCAATGAAAGATACCATGAGGAATGGGTAAAGCTACAAACCAACTTGCTTGTGCTGAATGATATCCAAACCTATGCCACCCTGTTGGATAATGCGATTATGAAATACCACTCGCTCAAGATGGAAGAAATCAACCGCATTCTTCGCGAGCTTTGGCAGCAAACTTACAAGGGCTCTGATATAGATACCATTGCAATCAAAACAGATGTGCATGTAACCGCCAAGTCGCGAAGTTATAATTACCGGGTGGTGATGTTCAAAAAGGGCCAAGAATTGGATATGCGGGGCC
Organism: Diutina scorzettiae; assembly: GCA_030563345.1. Taxonomy (NCBI): domain Eukaryota; kingdom Fungi; phylum Ascomycota; class Pichiomycetes; order Serinales; family Debaryomycetaceae; genus Diutina; species Diutina scorzettiae. The sequence goes on from JAKUCB010000014.1 coordinate 267,968, forward strand.
GATGCTCGGCAGGGCAAAAAGTTTTGACGTCGATTTTAATTCGGTTGGCGTTGGCCGAGTGTTTTGGTGTGAACTGTGGGATCATCGCCTTGGATGAACCCACCACCAACTTGGATAAAGAAAATGCAGTGTCATTGGCTCAATCGCTCAATCGAATTATTGGCTTCCGCAAGCAACAACTGAATTTCCAATTGATTGTAATTACCCATGATGAGCATTTCTTGGAACATATCAATGGTGATGGGTACACCGATCATTTTTACCGAATCAAGCGAAGTGAGGATGAAACCAGTAAAATTTATAAAGTTCCCATCAGTCAATTATGATGGGAACCGTAGCATATCATTAATCACCATTTATTTCAATTTAGCCTTTATATATTTAATGACCATTGTACGTTGAGCACCCCAGCATCAAGGTTACCAATGGATTCAAAAGCTTTTGTAGATAGATCGACATTATTACTAGGACATCCCTCGCAAATGTCTTGAAGTAGACAAGTTGTTGACTTTCCATTGGCTGTATTTTTCACTGTCATTTTATGCTGGGTGGTACACAAGGAGGCCCCTTCGTATTGGCCAGGGGCCATTTGGTCCCAAAGTTCTCTAGAGATGGCACAATAACTTTCTGAGTCGGGGTTCATATCAGTACTACCACATGCAACTTGGGAATCTGTGAACCAAGTAGCTTCTCCCTCATTCTCTAAATTTGAGCTACCACCGGAGGAAGTACTTGACCGGTTACCAGATGAACCACTGGATGTTCCACTGGATGAACCGTTTGGGGAATCACCCGAGGAATCACTTGACAAGTTATCAGAAAAACCACCTGAGGAGCCACTGCTACCGGAAATTTTTCCGGAAGTATCTGATTTGAGAGAAGAATTTCGGCCAGATGTATTTTGGTGATTACCACTTGAAGTTTTGCAATCTCCTGAACTCCCAGTGTCATCATTTCTTGAAGAGCCACTAGCATTAGACCCAAAATTCTCTTTAGGGTCTGTAAAAGTACCTCCTGAAGAACTTTTCAAAGATACTCCATTTTTCCCAAGTGGAATTGGAAGGGCAATTCCAATCGCTATTAAAATGGTAAAATTAGTAAGGCAAGTCTTCATGGTTTGAATGGAAATTACACAATTATTTATACCATTTGTGTACTATTCAGCTGTTATGTAACATTTCATTTCATTTCGTTATAACAAAGGTCTTACACGGCACCAATCAACAAAGCACACCTTTCTTGGATATTAACCTGATACACATTAATTTAAATTAAGGGATCAACGGGTAAAGGAATGTCAATATAAAGGAATTGACAAGTGTAGTTGGGACTGAAGTCATAATGCAGATTGTGCCCCGTGTTTACGCCTATGCAATTCCCAAAGCCCTCTGGGTCAGTCAAAACTGCCATATTCTAGATTCAAGCGTTTATTCATAAATTCATCATTAATTAAGAGGCGGCAATACGTTTTCCTCAAAGTAGGTCTTTCCTGTGGCGTAATCAGTCCCAACCACATTCCCAGTACCTATAACATTGTCAGTACCATCACTGTATTCACAGATGGTGTATTGTTTCCACTGGTTGGAACACATGATACGAGCACACCCTAAATGAGTGGTCAGTTTCCAAACCACCTGGGTAAAGTGGCCAGCAGCCTCAACATACCCAGGGTTGTTATAATTGTAGTACTTGATTTCTTCGTACCATGCATCCACTGGATCAATTCCTCCAACGTATCCCCCGGCCAAGTTTTCGCCATATTGGGCATGAGAATGGATCAATTGGAAATTATCACAGTCAAGAACGCCTTTAGCATAGTTGATTGCAAATTCAGCCAATGACTCGTCCCATTCAAGCAGGCCAACCCCATGAAGGGCCCGCTTTTGATTGTGTGTGTTGAGAATATCTTGTTGGAATTGATCAAGAGAAGGGGCAGGTTGGGCGGAAGTAGTAGGTTCTGTGGTGGGTTCAATGGTGGGTTCAGTGGTGGGTTCAGTGGTGGGTTCAGTGGTGGGTTCAGTGGTGGGTTCAGTGGTGGGTTCAGTGGTGGGTTCAGTGGTGGGTTCAGTGGTGGGTTCAGTGGTGGGTTCAGTGGTGGGTTCAGTGGTGGGTTCAGTGGTGGGTTCAGTGGTGGGTTCAGTGGTGGGTTCAGTGGTGGGTTCAGTGGTGGGTTCAGT